>JAKFHT010001357.1:0-31173 GCA_023783455.1 Erythrocebus patas | reverse complement strand
TTCGTCTCACAGAGTTACATCTTTCCCTTCAAGAAGCCTTTCGCTAAGGCTGTTTTTGTGGAATTGGCAAAGTGATATTTGGAAGCCCTAGAGGCTATGGTGAAAAAGGAAATATATTCGGTTCAAAACTGGAAAGAAGCTTTCTGAGAAACTGCTCTATGTTCTGTTACTTCATCTCACAGAGTTACATCTTTCCTTCAAGAAGCCTTTCGCTAAGGTTGTACTTGTGGAATTGGAAAAGGATATTTGGAAGCCCTAGAGGCTATGGTGAAAAGGAAATATCTTCCGCTCAAAACTGGAAAGAAGCTTTCTGAGAAACTGCTCAGTGTTCTGTTAATTCATCTCACAGCGTTACATCTTTCCCTTCAAGAAGCCTTTCGCTAAGGCTGTTCTTGTGGAATTGGCAAAGTGATATTTGGAAGCCCATAGAGGGCAATGGTGAAAAACGAAATATCTTCTTTTCTAAAATGGAAAGAAGCTTGGGAAACTGCTCTGTGTTCTGTTACTTCATCTCACAGAGTTACATCTTTCCCTTCAAGAAGCCTTTCGCTAAGGCTGTTCTTGTGGAATTGGCAAAGGGATATTTGAAGCCCATAGAGGGCTATGGTGAAAAAGGAAATATCTTCCGCTCAAAATTGGAGAGAAGCTTGAGAAACTGCTCTGTGTTCTGTTACTTCATCTCACAGAGTTACATCTTTCCCTTCAAGAAGCCTTCGCCTCTACCAAAAAAAAAAAAAAAAACTTAGCCAGGTCAGGTGGTACACCTGTGGCGCAAGCTATTCATACTTGGGAGGCTGAGGTGGAAGGAGTCCTTGAGCCCAGGAGTTCAGGTGTTCAGGGCTGCCATGTACCATGATCACACCACTGTACTCCAGCTTGGACAACAGAACAAACAGAAACAAACTCCTTCCCTGTCCTGAATTGCTCACAGCCGTGGTCCTCAGAACATTAACTGGCTAATGTTGAGGTGTGTCTCGAGAGCCTTTGTCATTGGTGAGACACCCCACAGAAGCTAGGGTATTTTATGGGTATTTTTGTAAGAGAGTTCTGCAAAGTTGGTTTCCTGACTAGAAAAAAAGAAAAACCTGTGTTTTACAGGTTCAACAATATCAACATTCATTTCTTAGCTGCCAAGGCTATGAAACTGTTTAGGTTTTATTGCTAGTTGGTTAGAGTGCCCTCCTGTGTCTCCATATTAAAATATCATGCAAGAACTTTCAAAGGACATCATGAAATTACGACTGTGGCACTTTGGGAGGCCGAGGCGGGAGGATCACCTGAGGTCGGGTGTCTGAGACCAGCCTGACCAACATGGAAAAACCCCATCTCTACTTAAAATACAAAATGAGCCAGGTGTGGTGGCACATGCTTGTAATCCCAGCTATTCGGGAGACTGAGGCAGGAGAATTGCTTAAACCTGGGAGGCAGAGGTTGCGGTGAGCTGAAATCGTGCCATTGCACTCCAGCCTGGGCAACAAGAGCAAAACTCAGTCTCAAAAAAAAAAAAAAAAAAAAAAAAAAAGAAAAGAAAAGAAAAGAAATTATAATTGTAGCATTAGAATGTATGATATCAACTGTTCTGCTTCATACTTCCCAGAAGAACAAGGAGCTCTGAAAAGCCTCCCACGTGAAGGAGTTGCAGCTGAGGAGTCTCGGTGGAAACTTCTGCTGCCTTGCACTCAAAATTTCAAGGTCTCAGGCAACACAAGGAAAGGGTTCCAGTCATTCTTATTTGGCAGCCCAGCATCTAGAGAACCTTCCTATGTTAAAGGAATAAATCTTCTGCTTATGATAAGAGCCCACTTTCCACTAAAAATAGCTCAAAAGCAATTGCTCACCTTCCCAGCCTCCTTGCAGCTAGAGTCCCCGATTCAAACTCAATCATTTTGAGCTCTGAATTGGAAGTTAATGACACTGGAAGCACATACCCACTCCACTCTGCCAATGGGCAGCCAGCTCTGGTTCTCCGAGGCAGCAGTGGAGTCACCCCCAGACTAGTCTGCAGTGGGAGTTGGGACATTGCTATCTGCCTGAGCATATCCTCCAAGCCTGGTTCTTCTGCCCTGCAGAGATTCTAACTGTTACCCAATATTCTCTTAATGAGGTCCTCTTTTACACACATTATCCAGAGACTCTTTATATTCTTGCAACTCAGAAAAGGACTGAATTGCCAGATGCTTATTGGGCAGCTACTAGGAGGAAACACTGGCCTAGAGACCGTCCCTGTGCTCTCACAGACACAGTGCAGAAAGTCCTAAGTACCAGAAAGCTGGCTGGTAAGTAGGAGTTCCCAGATACCTGGACCAATGCTGTGCAACAGAAATACATAATACGAACTGCACTTCGCGGTCAGCTTGGGCTGCCAGAACAAAATACCATAGACTTAGTGGCTTCAAACAACAGAAATTCATTTTCTCATAGTTCTGGGGCTAGAAGTTCAACATCAGGGTATCAACGTAGTGGGTTGCTGGTGAGGGCCCTCTTTCTGGCTTCTAGACGGCTGCCTTCCCACTGTGTCCTCACATGGCAGAGAGAGAGAGAGAGAAAGCTGATGTGTCTTCCAATAACAACTCTAATCTCATCATGCTGCCTCGTCTCATAACCTCATCTAAACCTAATGATCTCCCACAGGTGCCATCTCCAAATACCATCATAGGGAGTTAGGGCTTCAGCACAGGAATTTGAGGGGGTCACAATTCAGTCCACAGCAGCACGTATATAATTCTGTGTTTTCTAATAGCCCTATCATAAATGTAAAAAGAAATACATGAAATTAAAATTAAGTGGCTGAGTGTGGTGTCTCACACCTGTACTGTAATCCTGGTACTTTTGGAGGCCAAGGAGGAGGATGGCTTGAGGCCAGGGGTTTGAGACCAGCCTGGACAACATAAGGAGACCTCATCTCTACCCAAATAAATAAGTAAAAACATTTTTTTAAATGAAATAATTATTAATAATATATTTTACTTAACTCAACATATCCAAAATATTTCAACATGTTTCCAAGATAAAAAATGATGGAGATATTTTACATTCTTGTTTTGAATTCCAGTGTGTATTTTACACTTATAGCTCATATCAGTTTGGACTAGCCATATTCTAGTGCTCAATAGCCACATGTAGCTGCTCGCTACCATATTGGACAGCATAGATCTACAGTGTTACAACTAAAACAAACCTTAGAGATCACTTAGTACAACCATCTCACTTTACAGATAATGATCCCGAGACCCAGCCAGATTAACTGACTCACTCAAGATCACACAGTTGGTAAAAAGGCAGAGATCACTTTACAGATAATGATCCTGAGACCCAGCCAGATTAACTGACTTACTCAAGATCACACAAAAGGCAGAGATGGAACACAAACTTGAACTTGAATTACTAATTCCCGTTTTTTTGTTTTGCTTTGCTTTGCTTTTTAGAGACAGTGTCTCACTCTGTCACCCAGACTGGAGTGCAGTGACACAGTCATGGCTAACTGCAGCCTCAAATTCCTAAGCTCGAGTGATCTTCCCACCTCAGCCTCCCAAGTTGCTAGACTACTAGTGTGCACCACCATGCCCAGCTATTTATTTTCTTTTATGTTTTTGCAGAGACAGGCTCTCGCTATGTTGCCTAGGCTAGTCTCAAATTCCTGGGCTCAAGCAATCCTCCTGACTGGGCCTCCCAAAGTGCTGGGATTATAGGCATCAGCCTTGGCTCCCCACCTCTAATTCCAAGATCGGTGCTTTCCCCATGGCCTCTCCCCACTCAAAGACAGAAGAGATGATGAAGGATTGAGAGGACCAGACTTAGTGGAAGACCTGAAATAAAGAATACCATTGCCTCAAAATAAATAAGTAAAAACATTTTTTAAATGAAATAATTATTAATAATATATTTTACTTAACTCAACATATCCAAAATATTTCAACATGTTTCCAAGATAAAAATGATGGAGATATTTTACATTCTTGTTTTGAATTCAGTGTGTATTTTACACTTATAGCTCATATCAGTTTGGACTAGCCATATTCTAGTGCTCAATAGCCACATGTAGCTGCTCGCTACCATATTGGACAGCATAGATCTACAGTGTTACAACTAAAACAAACCTTAGAGATCACTTAGTACAACCATCTCACTTTACAGATAATGATCCTGAGACCCAGCCAGATTAACTGACTCACTCAAGATCACACAGTTGGTAAAAAGGCAGAGATCACTTTACAGATAATGATCCGAGACCCAGCCAGATTAACTGACTTACTCAAGATCACACAGTTGGTAAAAAGGCAGAGATCACTTTACAGATAATGATCCGAGACCCAGCCAGATTAACTGACTCACTCAAGATCACACAGTTGGTAAAAAGGCAGAGATCACTTTACAGATAATGATCCGAGACCCAGCCAGATTAACTGACTTACTCAAGATCACACAGTTGGTAAAAAGGCAGAGATCACTTTACAGATAATGATCCTGAGACCCAGCCAGATTAACTGACTTACTCAAGATCACACAGTTGGTAAAAAGGCAGAGATCACTTTACAGATAATGATCCGAGACCCAGCCAGATTAACTGACTTACTCAAGATCACACAAAAGGCAGAGATGGAACACAAACTTGAACTTGAATTACTAATTCCCGTTTTTGTTTTGCTTTGCTTTGCTTTTTAGAGACAGTGTCTCACTCTGTCACCCAGACTGGAGTGCAGTGACACAGTCATGGCTAACTGCAGCCTCAAATTCCTAAGCTCGAGTGATCTTCCCACCTCAGCCTCCCAAGTTGCTAGACTACTAGTGTGCACCACCATGCCCAGCTATTTATTTTCTTTTATGTTTTTGCAGAGACAGGCTCTCGCTATGTTGCCTAGGCTAGTCTCAAATTCCTGGGCTCAAGCAATCCTCCTGACTGGGCCTCCCAAAGTGCTGGGATTATAGGCATCAGCCTTGGCTCCCCACCTCTAATTCCAAGATCGGTGCTTTCCCCATGGCCTCTCCCCACTCAAAGACAGAAGAGATGATGAAGGATTGAGAGGACCAGACTTAGTGGAAGACCTGAAATAAAGAATACCATTGCCTCAAAATAAATAAATAAATAAATAGATAAATAAATACATACATGACCCCTTCATATACTTACTAAACACCTACCATATTCCTGGCATTGTGCTAGATGCTGTAGGAAACTGAAAAAGAAATGAGACATAGAAATGAATGCACAGCTTACTCACACTCTGAATTCCAAGTGCAGAGAAGAGAAAAGTACAAGTGAAGCAAACTGATACAACAGACCATTGGCTGAAGGTAAGAGTTGGGAAGACCGTAAGGATGAAAAGCCTTTACTTTTTGGCTCTTAGTTAGCACTTGGGTCCTCCTGAGTTATTTGCCGCCTACACAGTTTAGAAAGGGAGAGCCAGGCTTCCACCAAGGAGCAGCCTCCTGTGCTTACCTGGTCTTAGTTCTGGAAAACATGTAGCCTGGCTGGTGCCTCAATAAGTTAAGAGGCCTGAAACTTCCAACTGCTTAAAGGTTTTGGGGGTTTTCTTTTCTTTTCTTTCTTTTTTTTTTTTTTTTTTTTTTTTTTGAGACAGCATCTCGTTCTGTCGGCCAGGCTGGAGTGCAGTGGCTTGATCATAGTTCACTGCAGCCTTGAACTTCTGAGCTGAAGCAGTCCTCCCACCTCAGCTTCCCAAGTAACTGGAACCACAGGTGCATACTGCCACGCCCAGCTAATTTGTTTTGTTTTGTTTTATACAGCGACAGAGTCTCACTATGTTGTCCATGCTGGTCTCAAACTCCTGGCCTCAATTCATCCTCCTGCCTCAGCCTCCCAGTAACTGAGACTACAGGTGTGAGCCACAGTCCCCGACTCTTGCTGAAGTTTATATTAGCAGCAGGACTTCCTCTCAGTGTAGTCAATGGAACAGCATTTCCCAATGTGTGGCCCTAGGACATTGTTAGGTGTTACATGGAATAAAAATGGGAACACTGAGTTAAACAAGCCAGAACAGGCTTTTTCACTGCAGAGCTTCTCAGCACTTTTAATATGTTTTATACCATCAGTGGCTCAGCTTCGAGATCAGGATCCTTAACATGCCTACACCGCCTTCCACGGACTGGCCGGGAGAATGGCAGCACCTCACCTCACACCCTTGTCCCTCTGCCTTCCTGCCACACTGGCCCTGCCGCCACTTCCTCTAGATCCATGTCATCGAGGCAGCATCCACAGGCCACTTGTGGCTACTGAGCACTTGAGACATGGCTACTCTACACTGAGATGTGCTGGATGCAGAAAATACCTACCAGATTTTGAGGACTTAAGACTAAAAAGAATATAAATTCTTACACTAATAATTTTACATTGAATGCCTATTGGAATAACACTAGTTTGGACAGACTGAGTTAGGTAAAATATATCATTAAAATAATTTTCACCACTTCTTTTTACTTTTTATAATGTGGTTGCTGGGGAAATTGTAATTCGATTATGTGGATCACAGTGTATTTTTATTGAACATCCTAAAACCTCAAGATCTGGCCGTTGACTTACTTAATGCTAACTCTGCAAGCCTCAGATACCTGTTTGCATTCTTTCCTCAAAGACACTTTCCCTGACCCCTTGCCGAGGTTTCCTACAGCATGTTCCTTTCTTTTGTAGAACTTAGCTTGGTTTGTAATTATACAGTATTTGTTTGGCTATTTGACTAATATCCATCTCCCCATTAGGGTAAAAGATCCATGAAAGCAGCAATTGGGTTTGCTTTCCTTTATTACCATTCTCCCAGAGCCCAGAGTAAAGCCTGGCACATAGAAAGGGCTTCTTACAGGATTACGTAAGTGAAGTGTGTTGTGAATCTCCAAGAAAGGGACAGAGTTTTCAGCTTTTACTAAATTGATCTGACCACAGCACCCTCGCCCCAGAAAGTGTTTAATGAGTGTTAAACAAAACGTTCCTGGGAAGGACCCCAACTTCTATATTTGAGTCCTTGTGGACAAACCATAACCTAACTTAATTGGGAGATGAAATTGAAAACCTAATTTAGGAGTATGTGTCTGTAACAATAGCTGAGTCTTGTCCACACTCAGCAGCCACAGTTCAGCCACTCAGAGACTGCTGAGTGTTCAAACTGTGTTCAAATAAGGCAAATGTCAACCTGTAACTAATCCAGTTGTTTCTGTACCTCACTTCCGATTTCTGTAGGTCACTTTCCTTTTTTTGCCTGTAAATTTGTTCTGACCACAAGGCATCCCTAGAGGCTCTCTGAATCTGCTGTGATTCTGAGGGCTGCCCGATTCGTGAATCGTGCCTTGTTCCATTAAACTCCTTTAAATTTAATTTGGCTGAAGTTTTTCTTTTAACGTGAGGGATCAGAATTCTCCAGGAACACAGTCTGGGAAGCATCAGGTGAGAGGCTACAGAAGAAAGTGATTGAGCCTAAATTGAAATTTCCCCTTGCAGTGTGACCTGAGCTCTCCTGAATGATTAAGGTAGCTTCTGATAGGTGTATTTTGGTTTCTTTCTTTTTTTTTTTTTTTTTTTTGAGACAGCATCTCGTTCTGTCGGCCAGGCTGGAGTGCAGTGGCTTGATCATAGTTCACTGCAGCCTTGAACTTCTGAGCTGAAGCAGTCCTCCCACCTCAGCTTCCCAAGTAACTGGAACCACAGGTGCATACTGCCACGCCCAGCTAATTTGTTTTGTTTTGTTTTATACAGCGACAGAGTCTCACTATGTTGTCCATGCTGGTCTCAAACTCCTGGCCTCAATTCATCCTCCTGCCTCAGCCTCCCAGTAACTGAGACTACAGGTGTGAGCCACAGTCCCCGACTCTTGCTGAAGTTTATATTAGCAGCAGGACTTCCTCTCAGTGTAGTCAATGGAACAGCATTTCCCAATGTGTGGCCCTAGGACATTGTTAGGTGTTACATGGAATAAAAATGGGAACACTGAGTTAAACAAGCCAGAACAGGCTTTTTCACTGCAGAGCTTCTCAGCACTTTTAATATGTTTTATACCATCAGTGGCTCAGCTTCGAGATCAGGATCCTTAACATGCCTACACCGCCTTCCACGGACTGGCCCGGGAGAATGGCAGCACCTCACCTCACACCCTTGTCCCTCTGCCTTCCTGCCACACTGGCCCTGCCGCCACTTCCTCTAGATCCATGTCATCGAGGGCAGCATCCACAGGCCACTTGTGGCTACTGAGCACTTGAGACATGGCTACTCTACACTGAGATGTGCTGGATGCAGAAAATACCTACCAGATTTTGAGGACTTAAGACTAAAAAAAGAATATAAATTCTTACACTAATAATTTTTACATTGAATGCCTATTGGAATAACACTAGTTTGGACAGACTGAGTTAGGTAAAATATATCATTAAAATAATTTTCACCACTTCTTTTACTTTTTATAATGTGGTTGCTGGGGAAATTGTAATTCGATTATGTGGATCACAGTGTATTTTTATTGAACATCCTAAAACCTCAAGATCTGGCCGTTGACTTACTTAATGCTAACTCTGCAAGCCTCAGATACCTGTTTGCATTCTTTCCTCAAAGACACTTTCCCTGACCCCTTGCCGAGGTTTCCTACAGCATGTTCCTTTCTTTTGTAGAACTTAGCTTGGTTTGTAATTATACAGTATTTGTTTGGCTATTTGACTAATATCCATCTCCCCATTAGGGTAAAAGATCCATGAAAGCAGCAATTGGGTTTGCTTTCCTTTATTACCATTCTCCCAGAGCCCAGAGTAAAGCCTGGCACATAGAAAGGGCTTCTTACAGGATTACGTAAGTGAAGTGTGTTGTGAATCTCCAAGAAAGGGACAGAGTTTTCAGCTTTTACTAAATTGATCTGACCACAGCACCTCGCCCCAGAAAGTGTTTAATGAGTGTTAAACAAAACGTTCCCTGGGAAGGACCCCAACTTCTATATTTGAGTCCTTGTGGACAAACCATAACCTAACTTAATTGGGAGATGAAATTGAAAACCTAATTTAGGAGTATGTGTCTGTAACAATAGCTGAGTCTTGTCCACACTCAGCAGCCACAGTTCAGCCACTCAGAGACTGCTGAGTGTTCAAACTGTGTTCAAATAAGGCAAATGTCAACCTGTAACTAATCCAGTTGTTTCTGTACCTCACTTCCGATTTCTGTAGGTCACTTTCCTTTTTTTGCCTGTAAATTTGTTCTGACCACAAGGCATCCCTAGAGGCTCTCTGAATCTGCTGTGATTCTGAGGGCTGCCCGATTCGTGAATCGTGCCTTGTTCCATTAAACTCCTTTAAATTTAATTTGGCTGAAGTTTTTCTTTTAACGTGAGGGATCAGAATTCTCCAGGAACACAGTCTGGGAAGCATCAGGTGAGAGGCTACAGAAGAAAGTGATTGAGCCTAAATTGAAATTTCCCCTTGCAGTGTGACCTGAGCTCTCCTGAATGATTAAGGTAGCTTCTGATAGGTGTATTTTGGTTTCTTTCTTTTTTTTTCTGTTTGACAGGGTTTCACTCTGCCACACTCGCCTTTTTGTTTTTCCTTTTGTAGAGATGGTTTCATCACGTTGCGAGGCTGGTCTCGAACTCCTGACCTCAAGGGATTTGCTCACCTCGGCTCCTCAGAGTGCTGAATTACAGGTATGAGCCATTATGCCTTGTGTGGTTTCTTTACTTTTTATGTTTCCCCACCCTTGCAAATCATGAGCTCCAATTTCTTGAAGTCTTCCAAAACATCTAGGGGAAGCTGAATAATTTATTTTTGTGCAACTTCATGCATGCTGTTCATGCATCGTTTTGTGTGTTTTTTTCCTGCATTTATATAGACAAGAAGCAGGTGAAAAATTAGGTTTAATGAGCGTTCGGGGCAGTTCAAAAGGATTTACTTGAGAACCCCACTGGGCCTGGCACATTTCATTTGGGAGAGGATGTACCGGTAATTGGCCATGTTATGAGAGGCTCAGGGAATGGCTGTCAAGCTCCACTCACCCCACCCTTCCCACTCTTATAAAAAACAAAAACATACCAGAGTGGTTCAGCTCAGAGTGTGTGTGTTTGTTTGTTTAGAGATGGAGTCTCCCTCTATTGCTTCTGTCACCCACATGATCTCAGCTCACTGTAACCTCTGCCTCCCAGGTTCAAGCAATTCTCTCACCTCAGTCTCCCAAGTAGCTGGCATTACAGGTGCGTGCCGCCACACCTGCCTACTTTTTGTATTTTTAGTAGAGACAGAGTTTCACCATGTTGACCAGGCTAGTCTTGATCTCCTGACCTCAGGTGATCCTCCCTTGTGACCTCCCAAAATGCTGGGATTACAGGCATGTGCCACCATACCTGCCTAATTTTTGTATTTTTAGTAGAGACAGAGTTTCACCATGTTGACCAGGCTAGTCTTGATCTCCTGACCTCAGGTGATCCTCCCGCCACGGCCTCCCAAAATGCTGGGATTACAGGCTTAAGTCACCGCATCCAGCCGAGAGTGTTATTTCATTTACCAGATTAATAATCATCTCCTACTTGTCCTGTACACAAAATCTAAATGACCACTGATGAGATCAGCCAAGAACTTCATGACTCTGAGCAGGCCTAGAGGTCAGCAGCTCCTGTTGACAGCTGATGTGATGCCTCGGTTCTTGTCTTCTTGGCTTAAAATAATCTAACCGGGAAACACACAGCAAAGGAGGTGTAGCATAGAGTAATGTATTGCAAAAGAAAAATCTTATTTTGAGAGTTAGGTGCAGGATAGACAGTTGATATGGTTTGGCTCTGTGTCTCCATCCAAATCTCACCTTGAGTTGTAATCCCTATAATCCCCACGTGTCAAGGGCAGGACCAGGTGGAGGTAATTGAATCCTAGGGGCGGTTTCCCCCATGCTGTTCTCATTATAGTGAGTGAGTTCTCACGAGATCTGATCGTTTCATAAGTGTCTGGCATTTCTTCTGCTGCCTCTCACTCTCTCTCCTGCCCTCCTGCGAAGAGGTGCCTTCTACCATGATTGTGAGTTTTCTGAGGCCTCCCCAGCCGTGCGGAACTGTGAGTCAGTTAAGTCTCTTTTCTTTATAAATTACCCAGTCTCAGGTATTTCTTCATAGCAGCGTTAGAATGGACTGATACAACAGTACACCCCGAGAGTGTTCAGAGCAGGCTGCGTGTAAGGATGACACAGCAAAGCCTGGCACTAGGGGACCCCCTTTCAGGAAGTCTCACATGATTATTCATAAGAAGGTGGGAAGAGGTGTTGCTAGTAAGCATGTTCTGGGGTCTTCCGGGTCCACATGTGCAGTAGCCACACATGTTTGTTCATAGGTCACGTGTCTCATTAGCATCTTAAATCTCCAAGGACTGTGTCTTTTACTATTACAATGAGCAAAGGGTCAGTCTGAGGACAGGGAAAATGAAAATGTACATGCTGTCTAGAGGGGAAGGTCGCTACCGAAGGTAGCTTTGCTTGAATGAGCTCAGTTACAAAGCGAATGCGGAGGCTTGTTGTGTTGACTGCACGGTCATCGTGCTTGCTGCCCCAAAGAACATGGCCGCTTCCTTGACTACCTGTCCTGCCTCACTCCCAGGGTCAGAACTGTAGCCAACACTGTCCTGATGAAACACAGCTGGGCACACCATGCAGCCACCTGCTCTCTCCCGTCACTTCACAGACTGAAGAGGGCAGGGCACATGCAGACTGGAGGCCTAGGTCAGCAAGTGAAGGTCAAGTTTAAATGCTTTGGGCATCTCCAAAGTTCTGTGGGGGGAAAAAACAAAACAAAACAAAAACCTGATCCAAAATGGTCCATTTTCTAGCAAAATATGTGATAAAGAACTGATCTTAGAAGATCCAGAATAAATGGACCAATAAACACAGGAAAAAAATTAATAAAAATGACTGTTCCTGTCCCATCCAACCTCCCACCCCAAAATGTCAAGGGCATGTGGTTCCCAGGTCAATTTCCTTAAACCACCGAACTCTTGGTTAAATCCAATGTTTCACCTATTCTTGTACCTACACCACCACAGAAGAACAAACTAGAAAAAAATACTGCTAAATTCAATTAATGACCACGAACCTCAGCAAGTCTTTTTTTGTTTGTTTGGTTTTTTAGAGAGAGTCTCACTCTGTCACCCAGCCTGGAGTGCAGTGGCCCGACCTCCGCCTTCCGGGTTCCCACCATTCTCCTGCCTCAGCCTCCCGAGTAGCTGGGACTACAGGCGCCGCCACCTCGCCCGGCTAGTTTTCTGTATTTTTAGTAGAGACGGGTTTCACCCTGTTACCCAGCATGGTCTCCATCTCCTGACCTCATGATCCACCTGCCTTGGCCTCTCAAAGTGCTGGGATTACAGGTATGAGCCACCGCGTCCGTCCTCCCCACCCCTCCCCCCCTTTTTTTTTTTTTGAAACTGAGTCTTGCTGTGCTGCCCAGGCTGGAGTGCAGTGGCCTGACCTCAGCTCATTGTAAGCTCCGCCTCCTAGTTTCACGCCATTGTTCTCCTGCCTCAGCCTCAGGAGTAGCTGGGACTACAGGCGCCGGCCACCAAGACCGGCTAATTTTTTGTATTTTTAGTAGAGACGGGGTTTCACCGTATTAGCCAGGATGGTCTGGATCTCATGACCTTATGATCCGCCCGCCTTGGCCTCCCAAAGTGCTGAGATTACAGGCAAGAGCCACTGCGCCCGACCCTCAACAGGTCTTTTAATTCCGCCTAGCAATAAAATTCTATTTCCCTGGACTGTGTACCCCATCTACTCCTCCCCTCTCACATCTTCTCTCACATCTTCTTCCTCCTCCAACCTCCATCATCTCCCCCATCCTCACCCTCAGCTGATGACCTGACTTCATATTGCATTAGAAAAATAAAAACAACCAGAAGGGAACATCCATGAGCCCCTCCTCTATCACACTCATCCACCTATTTGTACCTGTACCATGTCCTCAGCGTCCCTTCCTATTCAGACGGTTTCTATCTAAACTCACACCCCTTCCATTTACACACCAGATTCCGTCCCCTCTCACTTACGTAAAGACACCACTCCAACTCTCTTTTCCTCTCTACTGGATCATTCCCATCAGCCTACAAGTCAGTTATAATTTCTCCCTCTTAAAAAATGCAGTTAACTCCACTTCCCACTCTAGACTCACCCTATGCCCTGCCGCCCTTTCCAGTAAAATTCCTTTAAAGAGTCCTCTCTGCTCCCTGGTTCCAATTCTTCCCTATTTACTTCCTTTTAGTTTCCATCAGCTTTGCCCCCACCCCAGCTGCTCTCCTCAAAGTCGCCGTGGCCTCCACCGAGCCACAACTCTCTGCTCTCACCCCGCTCAGGAACCGCTCCCTCCTCCATGAAGCCCCTTCTGGTTTCCCTCGTCTCTCCCTGGTCCCTCATCTCAGTCTCCTCTGTTCATTCCTTGTTGCTGGAAAGCCTGGGGTTCAGTCCATAGACCTCTTCGTTTTTGTTTACCTAAAACCACTGATTTGATCATCTCATCTACTCGTGTTTTCAAAGTCATCTGTATGTCGTTCTGAGATTTTTTTTTTTTTTGAGACAGAGTCTCGCTCTGTCGCCCAGGCTGGAGTGCAGGGGGCGATCTCGGCTCACTGCAAGCTCCGCCTCCCGGGTTCCTGCCATTCTCCTGCTTCCGCCTCCCGAGTAGCTGGGACTACAGGCGCCGCCACCACGCTCGGCTAATTTATACATATATATATTTTTAGTAGAGACAGGGTTTCACCCTATTAGCCAGGATGGGTCTTGATCTCCTGACCTCGTGATCTGCCTGCCTCGGCCTCTCAAAGTGCTGGGATTACAGGCGTGAGCCGCCGCGCCCGGCCCGTTCTCAGATCTTATCTCCAGGCTGAACCTCCTCCCTGAACCCCACACTTGGGTATCCCCTTACATACATGAAAAACATCTCAAATGCATCATGTCCAAAACTGAAGCGCTGATCATCCCCAGAAATCTACTCCGGCCTCCATCTTCCCAATCTCAGTAAATGGCAAACAAATCCTTCCAGTCACTCCAGCCAAACTGGAGTCACATTTGACTTCTCACATTGTTTTCTTTTTTCTTTCTTTCTTTTTTAAATTTTATTATTTATTTATTTATTTATTTATTTATTTATTTATTTATTTATTTATTTTGAGACGGAGCCTCGCTCTGTCACCCAGGCTGGAGCGCAGTGGCGCGATCTGGGCTCATTGCAAGCTCCGCCTCCCGGGTTCCTGCCATTCTCCTGCCTCAGCCTCCCGCGTAGCTGGGACTACAGGTGCCGCCACTACGCCAGGCTAATTTTATGTATTTTTAGTAGAGATGGGGTTTCACCGTATTAGCCAGGATGGTCTCCATCTCCTGACCTCGTGATCCGGCCTCCTCGGCCTCCCAAAGTTCTGGGATTACGGGCGTGAGCCACCGCGCCCGCCAACTCATTTCCTCTTTTACTATTTATCATCCTTCCATCTTCCTGGGTGCCTGAGCATAGGGCATTCCTAACAGCAGAGTGATTCAATGTCAGTGGAAGATGGGCACAGAGATTATTGGATAGGCAACTGATAATCCTTATGACAGTGTCCTGCTTTTCAAAATATTGACTTGGAATCTGAGGTCTCTGGATCATGTGTATTCCTACCTCATCTGGACATTGTTTTTCTGAAGAGAAGGAACACAGAAACTGCAAAGCAGCCAACATAGCTTTATCTTGGTTTCATCTTCTTCTTGCAGGACTTTGCTAAAAGTAGCAATAAGAGCCACTTATTCCTGCATGTAATGTTTTAAACATTTTCTGCCGTTTTCTTTAGTTTTACAGTCTCATTAGGCATGTAGTTCATTTTAATTATACATCAAATGATAGTTTAATCAAATGGTATTATTTCTTAATGCCAGCTCTGTGTTGTACCATCTGAAACTTATCCAACTACTTTCTGACTACCTTGTTCAGCCACATTTTAGTTTGCATTACTATCAACACCTCACTTGTAAATTATGCCTCTTTCAAGAATTGTGTTTAGTAAACACATAAAAACGTGTAACCTGAAAACATATCTGGAGGAAGACAGTTCATGGCCGCTTCTGGTGGCTTCATACTCATTAAACAAATGATGATTGTCTTCCATTCTCAGGATATCAGAAATAGAAGACTGCTGGTTGGACTTCGGCCTACTCTTCCTCATTCTAAAGAAGTCAACAGAAGAATGGTTGACTTTTATCTCTTGATTTATTGCTTACAGACAATGACTCATGCCTGTTCTCATTGGCCAAATCTACTGCAAGAGTGGCTATGACAATTAGTTTTTAGCTGGAAATATTGGCAAAGTTCAGTAATACAAGGATCGTTCAATAATTAGGAAGGGGAGACAACATACTGAAAATACAACATGCTCCCATCATATACCCATGTGTACTCACACACTGGGCTTCATCTTCTGCTATTATGAATGAATGTTTAGGCTTCCATATTATGCTAAGACTTCCCCTTTTATTCTATATCCCATACCCACATTCATAGTCGGTCTACTCATGGATATAGCTCCTTTGATTCTGTCCTCTTTTGGCTAATTCAGGTCTGCTTCTCTGCTAGGTTATATAAATCAGCTTAAAAATATACAACCATTATGGTACAACTCCTGCATCAAAACATGTTTATTACATAAATATCCTCTATCAGCTCATGTTTCATTTCTTTTTTATTTTGAGATGTCTAATGAGTTGGGCATTAGACATGTGGCTATTTATATTTAAATTAATTAAAGTAAATATAATTAAATATTCATTTCTCAGTTGCACATTTTAAGTGTTCAGTAGCCACTAGTGACTATCATACTGGATAGTGAAGATTATATAATATTTTCATTTTGTAGAAAAATCAATTATATGACTATATATAATGAAAATATGCAAGTTTCTTAACACCTGGAGATAATTAAATAGTACATATCGAGATGTGGGAGACACAACAAATGTTCTCTGCAAAGGAAAAATTATAGCCTTAAATGCATAAAGTAGAAAAGAAGAAAGTTGAACTCTAATGAGTTTGGAAAACCAGCAAAAGAATAAACCCAATGATTGTAGAGTAAATAATAAGAAAATAAATTCATAAAATGAAAACTAGGCCAACAAAGAGGATCACCAAAGCCAAAAGTTGTTTTTGTAAAATTAGTGATAACATTTATCAACCTCTTCAGACTTATCAAGGAACAACAAATGTTACCCAGAAAATAAATATTAAGAATAAAAATGGGTTTAATGGCATACTTAATGATTAGAAAGAAAATGAGGCACACTATTAATTACTTTGAGTAAATTTAAAGCATAAGCAGAAATACACAACTATCTAGAAAAATATTACTTACCAGCGTTTAATCAAGAATAAATAACAATCCTGAATAATCATTTAAGTATTCATTGGTGTAGTGGCAAATAAAAAAATCAAGTAGCACTAGATGGTTTTATAGATTAACTCTATAAAATTCTCAGTAAGTAGATCATTCCAAAACTATAGAAAAGTAGATGACAGAGATGAAGAGTATTCTGCAAATCATTCTGTTAATTCATTAAACTTAATGCTATACCTGACAAGAGTACAAGAATATACAGAACAATAAACAAAGAGGAAAAAAATTTAAAATATATTACAATTAGTATTAAATGATGTAGCACATAAAAGTGTATAATATGAACAAATCTAATTTGCCTTAAAAATACCAGGTTGATTAAACAATAGAAATATAATTTTCCACAATAACAGATTAGAGGGAAAATTATATAAACATTTCTATTGATGCATCATATAAGCTTTTAAACATAAACTTAAAACACACTTTTAAAACATAAACATTCAGTAACTATAAAAAAAACTATTCTTAGCATACTAAAAATGGAAGGTAAGTCATTTAAATTAACATAGGGTGTCTACAAAAACAACCCTACTTCAATATTCAAGGAGAAATATTTGAATCATTCTCTTTGAAGTCAGAAGTAAAATATGAGTATCTATTATTACCATTTCTGTTCAATATTGAAATGATAGTATGAACCAATGCATTAAGACTAAATCAGTACAAAAACTAAATAACAAAAGATTCTGTAAAAATAATGTAGAAAAAGCATTCATTATCAGCCGGGCGCGGTGGCTCATGCCTGTAATCTCAGCACTTTGGGAGGCCAAGGCGGGTGGATCACAAGGTCAGGAGATTGAGACCATGCTGGCTAACACGGTGAAACCTAGTGTCTACTAAAAATACAAAAAAAAAAAAAAAAAATTAGCCGCACTTGGCGGGTGCCTGTAGTCCCACCTACTCAGCAGGCAGAGGGAGGAGAATAGCCTGAACCTGGGATGCGGAGGTTGCAGTGAGCCGAGATCCTGCCACTGCACTCCAGCCTGGGCGACGGAGCGAGAGTCCGTCTCAAAAACCAAAAAAGAAAAAGAAAAAGAAAAATTCCGTATCTAGCAAGCCTATTTTACTGCACATTTCGTCTTTGCTCTCATGTGTCTTTCTTCTCCATTTTCTGCTTGGTTCTACACAGCAGGCATCTACAATTTTCAGGTTTCCATGAAAGCTGCCTTCCTGGTAGGTGCAGCCAGTGGCAGTGCCTTGCAGAAATTTGGAGTCCGGGAAGGCCAAGAAGCCTGAACATTTCTGTCTCTTGTTCCCTCTGTGGTGAGATGTCCAGCAGAGACTCTATTTCTTTGTGATGCTAAATTCAAAAAGATAGTTTCTTTCTCTGTGAGGCTCCTTATATCCCACTTTCACCAGGTTCTAGCTACTGCTGGAATGCCTTGGTTTCCATGCACAAATACAACTATCTTCTTTCATGATCTTATCAGCAAAATAAAGTGTCAGAGGATTTTGAAAGTGGCAGAGGTTTTTGGATGCTGCTAAAGCCTGGTTGCTTGGCCTTTCCCTGGTTGTTATTCAGCTTTTCCATCACTTTTGAATCCAATCCCTGGTATTAATGTCACTCTCAGTGAAATAAGTACAGTGATTTCTCTTTTCCTGGCCTGACCCTAGTGATACAGATATGATCCAATAAGGAGAAAAGGGAGTTCCTGGGACAGTGATGAACAACTATGCAACAGGCTGAAGGGGAATTAAGGAAGACAATCAACTGATAAAATCCTAAAACTGAAGACTCAGTAATGTGAAAAGGGATGGTTTTGAAGTATTTCTTGTGCTCCTAACTCAATCTACGTAACCAAAATATGAAATCTCCACTCCTCACTGATATTAATTTCAGAGAATCTGACAGCAGCCAACTCTTACTTTCATGACATGACCTAGTACAAATTTTTCTAAAATTGATGATTGTTCTACACAAAGGGTCCAAAGGTTGCCACGTCCTTGGAAGGCAAACTGGTAAAGGAGATATGCTTCCTGAAGAGATTTGGAGTCTTTCCTTTAAACTGGAAAATACAATTTCAGAAGATGCAGCAGAGAGATTTCAAGAGGAAAGTTGCCAATGGAAAAAAAAAACGGGGAATGGAGAACATACCGAATAACATGAAAACAATGTCTGTGGGAGGAAATAGGAGACTGGCAACCTCCTGTGTGGCACAGGGGTACTGGAAAGTGGAGTGGGCTTACTACGGTCTTCAAGGTTCTAGGAAACACAGACTGGGTCCTGGGGGATATCAGAACTGTAATTGATTATGGTCTGTGTCCTGAATAGGTGTGGTTTCATCTTTGTTTTCGCTGACACTTGGTAACTTCAGTGAACCAAACACTGGAGTGTCCATGCAAATGCGTCTTTATGAATTTTAAGATTTTAGAACTTTAGGGAAATAATCAGGTGTTATGCTTGTTATGGAAAAACACAGTTTTGAAAACTGAATTGTATGTGGGTATTAATTTGCTTGGAAACTAATATCTACTCATTCATTAACTTTTATTCATTCTACAAATATATATTGACCCCCTGTTGTGCACTTGACACTTTTCTAGGTGCTGGTGAAGTGGTAGTAAAACAACACACCAGAAACCCCTGGCTTGATAGAGTTGATTCCTGAGTTTGTAGAATAAGATGAAAGATTAAACACCAGATAAAAGGTAAGTATTTTTTAAATGTCTCAATAATATGGAGATGAAGGTGCCTACATTTATAAGTCCAATACAAAAAGAAGAAATTTCTTAGCAACGATGCATGGATATGTTAGTTTTTTCTTATATTATCTTATTTAAATGTAGTAGATAATGCATCTCATTTATAGCATATTCATTGCATTCAAATTTTGAAAAAAAAATGTGTTTACAACCTTGCAGTCAATTTCTACATCACTCCAACTAAAAGTCATTAACTCCTCTTTCCAAAAGGATCAAATTTCTCAAGTTAGCCTTGGTAAATTTCTCACTTATAAAGTTTTAAAAATTAATTTCAATGCAGTAAAATAAGTATAAAAATTGAGGAAAACTATAATCATACAACCAGTACTGAATCTGTCTATCTAAAAATAGAGTAACTTTTATATCTACATGGGAAAAAATATTTTATTATTTAGTGTTGCATATTTCTTTAAAAAGTCAAATGGAAACTTTTTATTTTAATTTATCCTGCAAAGTTAACTTAAACATTTGAAGATTCATGAATTTTTACATCTGACATCTGCTCAATTCCAACCTGGCTTCAAAATGATGTAGATCTTGCTAAGGGGAATATTTAATATTAAAGCATACTTCAGTCTTTCAATATTGTAGTAATTAAATTTAGGAAATTTATGAGGTACATAATATTAACTCTAATATTTTAAAAATCCAGTTTTAATGTAATTTTCCAACATACTAAAGAAAGGGAAGTTATTAGTTCAAATTAATAAGATTTTTTATATTACTTCATAGTAGAGTGTAGTGAGTAAAACATCCTCCCATTAGGAGGATATTATCAAACATAATTGGAAGGGAGCGAAGAAGAATTAGCAGCTTTTGTAAGAAACCGGCAGTCACAGAAATCACTGGAAGAGTGTTGCTGATGTAAGACGTCTTGTGTGAATGCTTCAAAGCTGGGGAAAACTCTGTAATGGAAGAGAGGAAGCGATTTTAAATTTACTGATTATTTTGCAAGGTGAAGGGACAGGAGAGTCGTCAGAGCCATATCCTAAATGGGACACAATATAGAATAATATTATTTTATCGGCCATTTTAATGATAGAATTAAATCACAAAACAGCACAATCACAAATGGAGAAAAAAGCCCTCAAATATATAGCTATTAATAGCTAGTTAGAAAAGAAAGGAATTAACAGTGAAGGACATTCTCAGATAATGCTTTTTTCTTATATATATATCCAAGAATCTATAACATCATGCAAATATGTTTACAAGTTTGAAACATCACTTTAATTATATTTATTATATTATATATTATATTATTATTATGTCAACGTATTTCCTTTACCCATGTCTACTTAGTAAAGAATTACGTGTGAGAGGTCTCGCAGTTTTGCCCACATCCTACAACCATGTTTGCATCTCTGCATTGCAGGCATATGAGTGTTAATCTAAAATTTACTAAAATCCTTCAGGGATTCTACAACCACTGTGCATACACAGTGTAAACATTTAACATTATTTGGTATTTTAGAAACTACCAACCCTTGACACTCAACATATCATTGAATTAGTATTTTTAAAAAATACCTTCAGAGAGAAAAAGAATTTCTTATGTTTTTACCAGGTTGTTGCAGCCTAGTCAAGCTGCTGTAACAAAATACATCAGCTGGGTGACTGGGTGGGTTATAAAGGACAGAAATGTATTTCTCACAGTCCTGGGAGCTGGGAAATCCAAAATGAAGGTGCAGTCAAGTGCGGTGTCTGCCGAGGGCCCATTTTCTCACAGATAGTGCCTTCTCCCTGTGTCCTCATGAGGTGGAAGGAACACAGGAGCTTTCTTGGGCCGATTTTATAAGTGCGCTAATTACATAAGAGGTTCTTTCACCTCCCAAAGACCTCACCTCCTAACACCATACCTATACGAGGTTTGGTACCTAATTTATAGTCAATATGAAATTTGAGGGAACACAAACATTTGGGCCATACTATATATCAATATCAGTTTTTTTTGTATCTTTTCTACTTAATATTTATAAGCAGTATTGAACATCATAATGCCTCTGACTCATTTCTATTTTCTTCTTTCTCAAATCTTCTTTATTGTGACATTTTTTATCATTTGTATTTTATTTTTTACTTCTCTTCAAATAATCCTTTTTTTTTTTTTTTTTTTTTTTGAGACGGAGTCTCACCCTGTCGCCCAGGCTGGAGTGCGGTGGTGCGAACTCCACTCACTGCAAGCTCTGCCTCCAGGGTTCACGCCATTCTCCTGCCTCAGCCTCATGTGCAGCTGGGACTACAGATGCCCGCCACCATGCCGGGTAATTTTGTATTTTTAGCAGAGACAGGGTTTCACCGTGTTAGCCAGGATGGTCTCGATCTCCTGACCTCATGATCCGCCCGTCTTGGCCTCCCAAAGTGCTGGGATTACAGGTGTGAGCCACTGTGCCCAGCCAAATAATGCTGTTTTCTTATGTAAAAAGTTGGTTGCTCCATTCTCCCCTCGTTAATTTTGTTTGTAACATACTAACCTTACTCAGTGCTATAAGATAAACACAATTTTCTTAACTGGACCATCAAATAGACTACCTCCTGTAAAGAACTATCAAGCTGTTCATATAAGGTCTAAAACATCATTCAATTTGAAAAAAAATTAAAAATCGGTATTAAATATATATGCAAAAAGAAAAGTATAACTTAATATTTTTATGAATTTTGAGTCTAAAATTAAATGCTGGTCAATAATGATTTTTTTATTGTGAAACTAAAAATATTTAATGAAGTTGTTTTACTGTGATATGTATTATTTATAATTTGATAGCCCTTACTCTAGTAAAATGCACAGTGGATTAATAGTTCAGAAACCGAGGCATGTTTTCAGTTTCTGCTACTATTCAGCTATTTCAGTTTGGAAGTCACCCACATCTCCAGGTCTAGTGCTTTTCCAGTGGCTTCAGTAGGAAGACAGCCTGGATTATGTCTTGGCACCCTCAAAAGCAATGAGGCAATGACAACTGTCAATGCAATATAATATTTATCTGTTTATGGAATCCCTTTGTTATTTGTTTTTAAATTTAAATATCTCACTTATACTAGAAATCAATAAAATAATGAACTGCTGCTCTGAAGATTCAGAAATCTGTCTTCTTTCTGACAAGTATAAAACTACTCCATGTAATCCATTTCATGCTTCACATTCTTTGTTTGCTTTTCAAATAGTTACAAAGCTTTCTACTGAGAAATGTTCTCTTTCACATCCCCTTGAAACAGAGATGCTGAGTAAGTTTTGAGATGCCCAGGGCTCTAACGGAATGGCAGCTGTTTGATATATTGTAGAGTTGGTTGAGTAATTAAATAAAACATTTTTTCTTTACATTTTATTTTACCTAGTACTGTTGCAGAAGTGGGGGGTGGTTATATAAAGAGAGTTTTTAATCACTGACATTCTAATGGAAGGAACCCACAGACATTTAAGCAAGCTTGAAAAATCATGGAAGACTGTGTAGAAGGCAATGTGTGAGTTATCAAAAAGCCAGTTAGCATATAATCCATTTAAGTCAGAATGACCATTTCAGGAAGAGAATATAACATAAGCATTGCACAAATGACTCAGGTGAGAACAGCACCAGAAGACATATAAATGGCTTTGCATGTCAGGGGCATGGGGATAAGTAGGAGATATGAGAGGAGATGGAGGGAACAAATCATTAATGACATTTTTTCTTGCTACAGAAATAAAATATTATTGATAAAATTCAATAATTTTATCCTGGAGGTTTTAGGTGGAGAAGTGACCCTACCAGGAGTATGTCTGAAAAGATTCTTGTATCAGCAGCATGAAGAATAGATCTGACAGGGATCTGAAGCAGGATGAACATTTAATAGATGAGAGAGATGCATAGAGCGGCGAAGACAGTGCACATTAGGGAGCCTTCAAAAATGTTATTGAGTAGAAATGAAGAATTCTGTTGAAACTTTCCTTTCTCATCTTATTTTTGGAAAGTTTCAATAGTAGCTACTCATTGGGTTGCTTCAAAGTTACTCAACTGAACCCCAGTGAGGGTGTGAGATAGTCAAGTCTGTGTGAATGACCCATGTCATCACAGATGCTTCAAAAATGTCGTCACTCACTCATCTACAGATGGTACTGTTGTTTCGTGGTCTTCACAGGTCCTGGGTCTTATGCTGCAGTCTGATGCACAAAATAGTATTCTGCTTTTGCAATGAAATTCAATACGCCTTAATTATTCCCTTGGCGCTTGGACAAAGGGCATGTCAGGGATTGCACTGACTTTGGTTGTTATGCACACTCCTTGGTTACTAACTCTGTTTAAAGATTTTGTTTAATTTTTTCTGTGTCATTTTCAGAAAGTGTTGCCTATAAAATAAATCATTTAGAAGTTTCCTCAATAATTTTCAAAGCTAGGATACACCAGAGAAGAAGCTGCTTTCTGCATTGAAAGCTGACTGCAACATTTTAATTTTAAAACTTTAAAAATCAAAATTTTAATTTTAAAACATTTTCACATTTTTATAAAAGTGTCATCATAACACTGTCATATAAATGAAAAGAAATATAATTTTCCCATGTTGGAAATGAATGGTTTAAAATTGACTTTGGAGAAGTGGGTCAAAAGTGCTTAGTTCAAAAGGAAAAGAAAAATCTCACCACTAAATATCACTATTTCAATATCCATAGTACGTCTATTGGTGGTAATGTTTTGTTAGTTTGACTTTGGCAATAAAAAATACCATTACACACATAAAATATTTTATCTTTTATATTCACATATGTTCCCAATCCTCATATTCTAAAAAGCTTAAAAACAATGACAAGCCCAGTAGCACTGACCCCCTTGGCAAGCAGACAGTAGCCTCTTATATGGCATTTTACATGGAAATAAATCAGGGTAAATCTGAATATGTTGCAAAAAATGTACAGAATTGGTCTGAAACAACTTATTATCCTAAAAAATTAAGGGAGATTTCAAAACCTACATATCAAAGCTTTCCTGGTGCAACTGGAAGAGGATTCTATTGTTAGGACGCGGCAATTGTTATAGCGAAACAAGTGGAAGTTACTGAAAAACTGATTGACATTAATTAGTGATAAAAATGATAATTTTTTTACTTAATAAAAATTCCTTAATCACATCCAGTGAATACTAGGTAACCAATGCATTCTGTAAAATAAGAAAGAAAGGGAAGAACTCTAGCAATCATCCTAATATTCTTATACAATTGCAACTAAATAATTGATGAAATATTTTTTAAATTAAGAATTCTAGCTGATAAAGGAAAAATGGTTAATAGAATTGTAGTATCATCATATTGTAACCACAAATGAAATTGTAGACACAAAAAATTATCATCAATGGAAAATAAAAAATTTTATTTAGTAATAAAAAATGATTACGAGAAATGCTGCAGGAGATTAGGCTAATACTTGAACTCATTGTCAATATTAGCATTTAAAAAAAAGGAAAGTGTACACACTATTTACATTATAGGAAATACAAATATTTCACTGTAAATCCTATAAAATAATTCAATGTATTTCTTTAATAATAAGAGGAGCAAGGAGTAGCAAGAGGAGTTTGCTACCTCGGAAAGGAAGATGTCAAATGACATGGGAAGTGAGGTGTGGTATGTCAACCAGCTGACAAAGTTCAAGACTCAAATATGTCATAAGGCTCTAGGTAGCAACAATGGCTCAGAGGCTGTTCCATGAATAGGACATAGACTGAGACTAAGCATACATATTGTGTGTGTATGTGCGCTCTGGGTTGTGATGGAGAAGTCTGGAAGTTCAAGATTTCGGCAGCATAGTTACTGAGGGAATAGATGAGCTGTGGAGGCTGCCTACCTGAGATGTGTTAGGCCACATACATCCAAAAGCACAGAGATCTCAATCAAAATTAAAGCAACTTGTCTAAATCGGGGAGAAAAATAAGATTAGGTAATTGCCTCCTAACTGTGTATTCCAAGAGCAAAATTTTGGAATCAGTTTTATACACACACACACACACACACACACACACACACACACAGTGGAGATATATGTCTATAGAGCTATCTATCTATATTCAAGTTTGGAGATCTGTATACCCAAGTTCTGACATTATGTAGCAGTATGGTCTTGGATTATTTACTTCATTTCACTGAGGGTATTTCTCAACTGTTTAATGAGAACAAACTGTATATATCACAGTAGAGTTGTGATGATTGAATAAGATATTATATAAAAATGAATATTAAAATATATGTCGTATTTTAGGTACTCAGTATTTTCAACAGAGAATAGAAAACTACTTATTTGCTTGAGCTGGGGAAAAATAAGAGGAGGAAGAATAAGGAAAACCACACTCTGAGACATGATAGGGAAGATTTGAGAGGAATAACTTCAGTGTTACAGGAATAAAATTGGAGGCTCTTGGTTTATGGTTATCACTGTCCCACTCTATAACTCATGGTAACTTTAAATTTATATGATGTTAACAAACAAAACTAGATTTAAAAAAATTACATACCAGAATTTCGTTGTCTCTACTTTGTTCTAATGTGAATGTTTCATTTCTACAATAATTCCATTACGAAAAACTCTCCAAAGAAAGGACAGCTAAGGTTTCCTTATTTAGTATTTTGCTGTATACAAGAATTCAGACAAACAATAATCAGATTTTATCAAAATTGTTGTTCTCATTAAACAGAACACAATGTAACTATAGAAAAAACTCACCTTTACAAATGAATGTTTTTCAAATATTAATTGGAATGTCATGTAGAACTTGTGCTATATTTTCTTTTGAAAGAAAATATCTTTTGAGTATATGCTACAGCTGCCGCATAGATTGTATGTCTGCGCCCTTAACAGCAAAAGAAATCAGAAAACTAAGTTTCTTATTTATATCTTGGAGAAGGATTCATATTGTAATGAGCTCCACAGTAAAGAAAGTGTGTTTAAAGATACTGGCAAACGTGATACATGGCTGCTTCCAAGGTCCACCCAAGGAGTAGACTAGGCAATGGTTACAATGTTGGTAGAGACTTTCACTGGGAAGATACAGGTGACATGCATTGCATGTTTTAGTGGAGAGGGTGGCTTTCTGGTGTCAGTGGCAGTTTCTGGAATCCAGTGCTCTGTTCAGTGCTGCCAGACATTGTGTCTCTTCCCATAGCTTCATGAGCGGGGTCACTGCTGAGAGAATCCTTCCATGCCTTTGGTGGGACTCCCTGATGAACAGATTCTGAGATACAGATACACCCACTAGAGTTTACCTGGGAGTACTTCAAGAGACCCGTTTATAAAAGCGTGAAGGACACAGGATTGGACAGAAAGAGAAGTTGTGCTTTCCTCAAGTTGCATCAGAGCATTCAGCCTATCCCATGGGACACTTAAGAGCTGGGACAGCAATTCACTGTTTTTCCAAATTCAGAAAAGGAGCCAGACTCTGTATCCATCTTAACCAGTCATCAGATGTGGGTTGGTTCTAAAGACAGGGCAGAATCTTAGATGAGGCACCTTCTTTTGGTTGAGGGCAATTTCTTGAGATAGACTCAGCCTTGAGCCTTCAACATCCAAGACTTCTGACATCTTAGTCTTGGGAGGAAATTCTAAACAAGGCACCAAAGCAACAACTCTACTGTGTGGTTTGGATGTCCTTTCTGGCTGTGCATCCTCCAAGCCTCGTGTCGTGGCTCTGGAGACTGTGATACTTCAAAAGCTGAGTCACATGTCTTTTGATTTACTAATTAAAACAGGTTATATTTTATGCAAATAATATCTCTGGCTGATATCACCTTATATTTTCTTAAGTTATTATAAATTTTTACATGATTTTTTATCATGATAACTGAAAATTAGAATGTATCATCAGACGTTGTATGCAGATGCCTTACAAGATTTTCCAAGGGTTGTTGCTATGAAAATAGGGAACAGCAACAGTCTTCATATAAGTGTGTTTCCCTTAATCTCTCTTCATATTAGAGATTATAAGTAAAAACTAGGTAGGACAGAGGCAATGCATAGCTTATCTTAAGCATTTATATTCTAAACACTATTTTAAGATGGAACTTCTACAACAAGTTCCATCCTTGACCAGCACTAGAATGAAGTAAGAGAACCAGACTGAGAATGCATTAGTCATTTCTTTACACAAACAAAAGGAGGACAGAAAGAAAGATGAGCTATCCAAATGGCAGCAGCTGGGATAAAATTGAGATACTTGGTTTTGTCTTGCTATTTCTCCTAACAGACAATTATAAATTAGGTGTAACTAAGCCAGGACTACTACTGTGGGTTAAACTTGCCAAAATGATATGATATAATATATATAAAGACTGAAAAATAAGGTGAACCAGATGAATTTTTTTAAGCTAGAAGCTACTTCCTTTTGCTCATTATCTTCTTCAGTCTTGTGGCCTCTCATTCTCCAATTCTGATGTGTGACTATGAAGATGGCAGGAGTAGCTCTTGGCAAGAGTTATACAGTGTGGGAGCTAGGAAAAAAACAGAGAAAATAGTTTCAAAAAAAGCCAACATGTAGAAAACTGTTCTGGAGAACCTTGAGAGGAATCTCAGTAGTAATCGTAGAGGAAGCACTGGCAGGGAGCTTGGATGCTCTGAAAGCCTATGGAGTATAGACAGCACTACCTATTTTCAAGTGATGTGGGCTGCTGATAGAAGTATTAAGCTCATGAAGAAAATCTGTGCAGCTATTGCTGTTGGTCCGTCTGCAGAAAGTTTTCTATGCCAGTTTTCTTAATTAGGGTGGGCAGGGAGAGGCACCCTGTTGAGATTAAGTCCACAGCACAATAGAGGAAGAAACTGTTTTTCTTATTGAGCTGCTACCAAGAAATGTGTTAATTATCAAAATAGAAGAACACTTTGTATATGTGGTTAAGTGCAATTCTTAACAGATGCAAAGATTTGAGGTGATCTTTGGAATTTTGATTCAATAAGAAGCAGCGCATCCTACTGAGAACGCTTATGGAACTAACTGTTCTAAGTATATTTATTTCATCTCTAACCCTGATTTATCTAGAATTCCACTGTGCCACTGTGTGTTGGGCCTTTTCCTTTTCAGCCAAAAAGGGCATTTAGATTATTTTCAACTAGACAAAGATACGCTCTTTAATTTCATTAAAATTTATGTTTATGCTAGAAATTGAAGAATGTTTTGAAATATGAGAATCTTGTAAGCATGGAAAGTTACGGCAGTTTTCCTCATCATAAGGATCACAGTTGACACTCCTATAACAAGAGAAAAGCACAGCAAGTTTGTTTAATCAAAGATTTATGTGACACAGGGGTCTTCAGAAAATGAAGACCCAAAGATCCAGAGAAAACTGTTTTATGATCAGGTTTGATGAAGATCAGACAATTATGTGGACATGTGATTGGACAAAGGGTATGACTAATAGTGATAGACTAGTGGGAAGCCCAATGAAGCCTGTCTGTTCAGATTTTCTAGGCCTCTCTGAGTGGCATTCCTTACTCTTAGGTATGGGGTAGGACCCGCTGGAATGAGGATCTTTAAGGGAGAAGGAAGGAGGAACTTTCTAAGTTTTATGGCTTAGTTTGTGGGAGGGGTTTTAGTTTCTATGACCAATTTTAATGAAGAATTCTGGTTTCTATGACTCACTTCAGGGACGAAGGAGGGGCAGGAAACAGGAGGATGGGAGAAGGTGCGATCTTGTTTCTGAAGTCTTCCAGTGTCCTCCTGTTCAAAGTACTCAGCGAGTCAAGGCTATGTGCTTTGGCTTATTGTGTTCTGAGTCCCAGAAATCTATACTATTAAGACAAGAAATGTTCAATACCATGGTATCAGAAATAAATATTAATAACATAGCCTGGCTGACATGATGAAACCCCATCTCTACCAAAAATACAAAAAAAAATTAGCTGGGCATAGTGGCGTATGCCTGTTATCCCAGCTGCTTGGGAGGATGAGGCAGGAGAATCACTTTTAACTGAGGAGGCAGAGGTTACAGTGAGCCGAGATTAAGAACTCACTCACTCTCTCTCTCTCTCTCTCTCTATATATATATATATGTATATATACACACAGAGTTTTATATATATATACACACACATATATATACACATACACAGTCTTTTCCTTTTTTTTTTAGACATATTGGTTTTTTATAGTTTTATAATCTCATCCCTTCTGTAAAATAGGCCAATATGAAGAGTGTTAATAAAGGACCTTCAACTCTCTAGCATTCAGTAAGCATTTTAAAGAATTTTAACATTTTTATTATTTTGTTTTTATGTTAAATTTCTTCACTGACTTTTAAAATTACATCTGTCTACCTTTGTGATTTCAGTAAATATACGGTGTTTCCTTTTGTTGGTATCTTAAACTTCCTCTTTGACTACTTTTAAAATTCTACTTGGTGCATTTAATTTTTTTAAATGCCATTTATAAATTAACTTGGAAAAATCACTGAAGCAGGCCTGATTTATAATTTGACCTTCCTTACTAATAAATGTGTTCACTTATATTTTCTTTAGCACTTAGGATATAAAGCAGTATCTCCTCTAAGTTAAATTTCTTCTAAAACTAAGAGATTTGATGACTAATAAATACATTATTGTATTACGTAATATATCATAATTTCTTATTTATATTAATTATAAAATATTTAGACAAGAGGATACAATATAGAGCCAGGCACAGTAGTGAATAACTATAGTCCTGGCTACTTGGGGAGGCTGAGGTGGGAGGCTTGCTTGAGTCCAGGAATTTGAGGCTGTAGTGTGTGCAATGATCACACCTATGAAAAGTCACAATATTTTAGCCTGAGCTACACAGCAAGACTCCGTCTCTAATTAAGATAAAATTGTGTATATATAATATATAAATATATTTAATAAATATATTAACCATAGATGCACAGTAAATTTATATTTACTATAAATTTATATAGTATATTATATAATTACATTACTATATTATATAAGTAAATATAAATTGCTCAAAAGATTAGAGATATAAATAAATACAGACAAATAGGTATAGGTTACATATATTTCTTTCACATAGGACTTTTTGTTGTCATCTATGTGGTCTTATATTTATACTCATTATGGGGACCACTATGATGCTAATATAATTAGTAAAGCACATACTCACTTTAGGGCTCTATTTTAGAAACTGAAATTTGGCCTTGATAATCCTGTTTCATACTAGGTAAGCAAAATAGCCTATATTTGATCTGAAATTAAGCAGGATTATATCTTTACTTATTCTTTCTCTACATCAAAACAATAATATTTCAGTTACTCTTTTTATCCAAAGGCTTTTATTTTCCTAATCTTTAAACCATCTTGCTTAGTCTGGTAACAACTCCGTATTACTGAGGATTATAAAGATGTAGATAGTATGGACTTAAATATGAAGACACATTATCACAGGGAAGAACAATATATAAATAAATGGATATACAGTGATGACATGTATTAGTTCATGCTGCTATAACAGAATATTATAGCCTGTGTGGTTTATAAACAACAGAAATTCTCGTATCTGTAATACTAGCACTTTGGGAGGCCAAGGTGGAAGGATTGCTTGAGGTCAGAAGTTTGAGACCAGCCTGGGAAAGACCCCATCTCTACAAAAATAAAAATAAAAACATTAGCAGGGTGTGGTGGCACATGCCTGTAGTCCTAGCTACTCGGGAGGCTGAGGCAGGAGGATCACTTGAGCCCAGGAGTTCGAGGCTGCAGCCTGGGAGGCAGTGAAAACCAGATTTTTTTTTTTTTTCATTCTGTCGCCCAGGCTGGAGCACAATGGCGCGATCTCTGTAACTTCCTCCACCCAGGGTCAAGCGATTCTCGTGCCTCAGGCTCTCTCATGAATAGCTGGGGTTACAGGTACCCGCCACCACGCCTGGCTAATTTTTCTATTTTTAGTAGAGATGGGGTTTCTCCACGTTGGTCAGGCTGGTCTCGCTCCTGACATCAAGTGATCTGCCCACCTCGGCCTCCGAAAGTGTTTGGATTACAGGAGTGAGCCACTGCCCCCGCCCCAGAATTATATTTCTTATAGTTCTGGTAGCCAGGTTGCCAGCAGGATCAGGTTCTGGTGAGAGGACTCCCTTCTGGGTTGCAGAGTCACCTCCTCACTGCACCCTCACATGGCGGAGAGAGTGCTTGTTAGC
>JAKFHT010001356.1:0-31177 GCA_023783455.1 Erythrocebus patas | reverse complement strand
TCTTCCTATCCATGTGCATGGTATGTTCTTCCATTTGTTTGTGTCTCTTTTATTTCACTGAACAGTGGTTTGTAGTACTTCTTGAAGAGGTCCTTTACATCCCTTGTAAGTTGGATTCTAGGTATTTTATGAAGCAGGGCAGATCATATGGGTAACAGCCACTCCCACGTGCCAGACACAGGACTGAATGCCTGATGTATATTAAGTGACGAATGAGGAAGAAATGACTAAAAAGTTTAGAGAATTTCCTAAAAATTACTTAGCTGGTTATATGGCAGAATCAGAATTCCAGTTCATGTCTGCCAAGTTCCAAAATCTAGCTCTCTTCATTTCACTGTAGTCTTCCATCCTAAGGCATCTGAAGTTTTACCATGGGAAGGCACTGAAAAACATTGAGTAGGGGGTTGGACATGAACACATTTCTCCTTTTAAAAGATCTTGCTCATGGTCATGTAGAGAATGTAGAAAGTCAAGTAAACCTAGAGACAGGAAGACCTATAAGAATTGTTGGGAAAATTCAGGCAAGAAGTTATGAAGTCCTCAATTAAAGCAGTAGCACACAGGGACACATGATTTTGATAGGTTAATAGACTGAATAGGATTTGTGCAACAGATTTTTGAAATAACTCCTGGATTTCTAATGTAGGAAAATGTTAGGGAGAAAAATAGGTGTCATCCACAAAGTTGGGGAATGAAGTAGGTAATGTATACAGAGAGTATTATCTCAAACAGTTCAATCTGGTCACAGAGCCACCTAATGCATGGATCTGGAATAAACTCCCAAGACTCACGATTTTTAGGCTTGTGGTCATTTCTCTGCAAGACAATTGGACTACATGGCTAAAGTTTATAATGTAAAACACAGAGAGACAAGAGGCACAAAGCTAGTTCAGGAATCTAGTTATGTCTGGAAAAGTCTATATTTTGTAAGAACAGGAAACAGCAGGTACTGTTACAGAAAATACTGAACTATATAATTTGCATAAAAAACAAACCCTAAAATTAATTACTCATAACGATATAATGCCATATGTGTTGGAGTAAGACTTTTGTCTTCCAATGTTACTTACCTCATAAGAGCTGTCTTTTTAAGAGAAGAAAGAAGAAAGGTGTTTTTCCAAGAAATAGAAGTAAAAACAGCATTTAAAAAAATTTAACTTATCCCAAGAAAATGCTAATGGTGGTGAAATATCAAAAACAAGCAAAGGTAATAGCAAATGATAAAGGTGTTTGCAAAATGCATCACAAGAGAAATACGTAGACATTTCAAGCATTTACTTAGCAAAAGAACGGTAAAAGAGACATCCAATCAGCAGCTCACAATTTAGGTTTACAAATACACTGAGGATACTAAAGTGGGACCACGTATACAATAATGTATTCCCTTTTAATTTGAAAGCATTGTGGTATGAGAGAAGTTATTGTACTGAGACTTCAAAATGCGATATCTTCTAAGATTATTTTAAGTGAGAAATAAGCACAGTATGAAACCATTTCCTCTCTCCAAAATGCTGATTGGATTTAAATAATATCTGTTTTCCTTTATTCCTTTAGAACTACAAGTCTAACTACAAAAAAAAAAAAAAATCAGTGTTCTGTGACACCAACTCAGAATAAGCATTGGGGAACCCAATGCAATTCCCAAATCTTGAACATCAGAGAGTGTACAAACAGAAATCACAAAATGTATCAAGGATACCTTTCATACTGTGAAATGGAATGGAATTAACACAATAATAAGCACTTCAATGGAATTGACTTGCCTATTGTTGATCTGTATTTGCATTAGATTTAAATGTCAGCCTTTACAGAAATTTTTCTGCTTCTAATTTATCACGACTATTTAAGAGACATTTCTTTTGTAACATGGTCCTATATATGTGTGATGTGGAGGAGGAGCAACAATATCTGACATGCCGAACCTTAAACTAATCACATTTTACTTTCTGAAACAACCAACCACCTGATCACCTTAGCCCTCGAGTCATATGGCTTAAGGCAGTGGTTCTCAAACTTAGTCTCCAGACTTCTTTATGCTATTAAATATTAATGAAAACCTTAAGAAGCTTTTGATTATGTGTGTTACTTCTATGGATGCTTACTCTATTTGATATTAAAACAGAGAAATGTTTCAAATAGTTAATTCACTTAAAATAACAATAATAAATCTATTGCATGTTAAATAATACATTTTAATTAAATATTAAATACACTTTTAAAACAAAAAAGTTAATACAAAGCATGCCATTGTTTGACACTTTGGGGAAATCTAATTGACGTCTAGCTTAATAGAAGGCAGCTGTATTCTCTGTTTCTGCATTCAGTCTGCTGCTATACCACACACCGTGTGGCCTCTAAAAAAACTTCACTGCATACTCCTGAGAGAATGAGACAGAAAGACAGAAAAGTTAGTGTTATTATGAAAATAATTCTGACTTCAAGGATCCCCTAAAAGTGTCCCCGACCACACTTTTAGAACTGCTGCTTTAAGAATATTAGTCTGCATAAAATAGGAAGGAATTTTCAGTTTACTAAAAAGATTTCTCGTAAATAATTTAAAAATAGTTATGAATATCTATATCCATGAAATCTGTTAAATATCCAAATTTACCATTTAATCTGATGCATGTAAAACAACTGCTTTAATTAGAAGAGAACAACTTTCATCAATCTTCCCCCTATGCCTGGTTTAGTCAGCAGAACACTACTTTCACACTCTCACCTCTCAATTGAGCTTTCAGGAATGCATATCTGAATGTATATCTACTGTTAGGACAGAAATCTTGACTTGCACTCTTAAAGATGAAATATCTCACTTTTTCCCATCTGAGAAAAATGGTACCACCATTTACTTAATTATTTACATAAACAACATACAAGTCATTCCTAATTTCCCTTTCTCTCACACCCACATCTAATCCATGAACTGCCAAATTATACCACACTTCCTTCATCTCCTACTCTGTCATCTTGCCCCAAGTCACCATTATATTTTGCTTGGATTACTGCTATGGCTTCCCAAGTGGTATTCCTTTTTCTCCCACCACTCTACAATCCATTTTTTTCTTCCAAGATTATTAGTGGAATCCATTTTTCTACTCATAAAACATAAATCAGATTATGTCTCATCTCAACCTAAACTCCTCTAATGCTCACTAAATCTCTTAGAAAAGCAATCTACTTACAGGGTCCTATGTATGACCTTGCCTCTGCCAACCATTCCAATCTGACCTCATGTTTTCCATCTTTTTAAACATGTCAAGCTTTTCCTCACCTTACTGCCTTTCTATTGCTGTTTAACTTCATCTGGAATCCTCTATCCACACTTTTGTTTGGTTCCTTCTTATCATTCAGGTTTGAACTCAAATGCTACTTTCCCAGGGAATTCTACCCTGATCCACACAGTCATTGCCTCCGTAATTCCCTTTTATCACCCTGTTTTATTTCATTTTTTTCATAGCACTTATTACCATCTGAAAGTATTATGCTTATTTCCATATATGGTTTTATTTTTTCCCTTGCCAGTATCACCAGAATGTGAGCTCTAGAAGAAGCACTATATACGTGTTGTTCACTATAATATCCTCAGTGTCCACTGAGACATAGTCATCACTAAGTAGGTACTTCTTGAATGCAAGAACTAATAAATAATCAAATGAATTCTGATAAAGGAGAATAAAGACTATATATTGTAAAAGGAAGTTCATTGTATACTTTTTTTGCTATTATCTCTCTTTGAGGAATATACGAAGTTTCAAATGTTCATGGAACACACTTGTCAAAGCACACCCTGCTTTATCTCTAGCACCCTTTCCGCTCGTAGAAACACACCATCTAAAAGAAGAGGAATGCCTGCTTTGTACAGATGTAACTCGTTACTCAGTACAAAGAAAAATTTCCAAAATATTTTTCCTATTTCATGTGCCTTTGGATACTAGAATTGATATAATAAATGATTTAAATTAATAGAATTAAATGAAAAGAAATTTCTAGAGTTTCCATACAAGTCATCTTAATTTTCTTTGAAAAGGATAATATGCAAAATGATGCTGAAAAATCATTGTGGCTTCTTCAAAGAATCATTTTTAATTCACTTGGGAGCTTTATCGTCAATACCTATAGTTACTGCTATTAATCTTGTTTTCCTTGTAAATTTGAATTTAATCATTGATAACATCCTTTACATGCTATACCACTAACCCCACCATTTCCTGAAATACAATATAAACTCAGGGAAAAGGCAATGTCATGTAAGTTCATATACAAATATAGGTACAAAGTATAAACATTTGCATATGCATATTTCCAAAAGGTTGAGTCAATAAAAATCTTTGCACTGGTAATACTGGAGCAAGTTATTACAAATCTTTTTTTTTTTTAAGTGGTTTTAAATTGAGGGCATGTACCGTCATTGAGTGAACCATCAAGGATCGCATAAATCTATATAAGAAATGTTGCTGAAGGTTATTAAATATTCTAAAACAAGATGGAATGCAATGTAATAGTAAAGTAATGTAAAAAATATTCTGTAAATATGATCTGCATGATCCATATATAAAGTGTAACATGTAACACTGAATTATGTTCTTCCAGCCATAAACATTTAAAAAAAAAACTTCTTTGATGAGTATGTGTGAATGGCTTTAAGTGAAAGTTATTACAATAGGCTATTAATTAAACTCTACAGGAAATAAATGTTCACACCCTTCTTTTTTCCAGTGGGGAATAAAAGATCTTTTAAAGAAGCCTGCTCAATTTTAAAAGGAAAATTTTATACACATTGACTTCATTTATGATTTTGTGGGAAGCTTTGGTTTTCCTTAGTAAATATACAATTACATATTTGTGAAATGGAAAATCATCTTCATAAGAGTTTGACAACCTTCACCAGATGCTTTTTCTAATAAAGCTTTGCTATTAATAAATGACTAAAGTAACTTAATTAGCTTTTATATGGAAAAGTATACAGAGTAAATTAACTGTTCTTGTTCAGCTACAAAGACAGTGAACAGCAAATAGAAAGTGAATACTCTGTTTGCGTTTTGTTTTTGTTTCTGTTTTTGTATGAGACAGAATTTCAGTCTCATTGCCCAGGCTGGAGTGTAACAGTGTGATCTTGGCTCTCCCAGCCTCCGCCTCCAAAGTTCAAAAGATTCTCCTGCCTCAGTCTCCTGAGTAGCTGAGATTACTATTTGGTTGTAAAAGCATTTGCAGACCAGGAACAGTGCTCACGCCTGTAATGCCAGCACTTTGGGAGGCCAAGGCAAGCGGATCACAATGTCAAGAGATTGAGACCATCCTGGCCTCGTGATGAAATCCCGTCTCTACTGAAAATACAAAAATTAGCTGGGTGTGGTGGCACGTGCCTGTAGTCCCAGCTACTAGTGAGGCTGAGGTAGGAGAATTACTTGAACCCGGGAGGCGGAGGTTGCAGTGAGCCAAGATTGTGCCGCTGTGCTGCAGTCTCATGACAGAGTGAGACTCCATTTTAAAATAAATAAATAAATAAATAAATAAATAAATAAATAAATAAATAAAAATGATGCTGAAAACCATTGTGGCTTCTTCAAAGAATCATTTTTAATTCACTTGGGAGCTTTATCGTCAATACCTATAGTTACTGCTATTAATCTTGTTTTCCTTGTAAATTTGAATTTAATCATTGATAACATCCTTTACATGCTATACCACCAACCCACTGTTACCTGAAATATTATATAAACTCAGGAAAAGGCAATGTCATGTAAGTTCATATACAAATATAGGTACAAAGTATAAACATTTGCATATGCATATTTCCAAAAGGTTGAGTCAATAAAAATCTTTGCACTGGTAATACTGGAGCAAGTTATTACAAATCTTTTTTTTTTTTTTTTTTTAAGTGGCTTTAAATTGAGGGCATGTACCGTCATTGAGTGAACCATCAAGGATCACACAAATCTATATAAGGAATGTTGCTGAAGGTATTAAATATTCTAAAACAAGATGAAATGCAATGTAATAGAAATGTAATAAAAAATAATACTCTAAATATAATCCACATGATCCATATATAAAGTGTAACATTGAATTATGTTCTTCTAGCCATAAAAATGAAAAGAAAAAACCTTCTTTGATGAGTATGAGTGAATGGCTTTCAGCAAAAGTTATTACAATAGGCTATTAATTGAACTCTATAGGAAACAAATGCTCACACCCTTCTTTTTTCCAGAGGGGAATAAAGGATCTTTTAAAGAAGCCTGATCAATTTTTAAAGGAAAATTTTATACTCATTGACTTCATTTATGATTTTGTGGAAAACTTTGGATTTCCTAAGTAAATATACCATTACATATTTGTGAAATTGAAAACTATCTTCATAAGAGTTTGACCACCTTCACCAGATGCTTTTTCTAATAAGGCTTTACTATTAATAAATGATCAAAGTAACTTAATTAGCTTTTATATGGAAAAGTATACAGAGTAAATTAACTGTTCTTGTTCAGCTACAAAGACAGTGAACAGCAAATAGAAAGTGAATACTCTGTTTGCGTTTTGTTTTTGCTTTTGTTTGAGACCAGGTTTCACTCTTGTTCCCCAGGCTGGAGTGCAACAGTGTGATCTTGACTCACCACAACCTCCACCTCCCAAGTTCAAAAGATTCTCCTGCCTCAGTCTCCTGAGTAGCTGAGATTACTATTTGGTTGTAAAAGCATTTGCAGGTCAGCTTGGTGGATTATTTCTGTAATCCCAAAACTTTGAAAGGCTGAGGTGAGAGAATCACCTCAGGCCAGCAGTTTGAGAACAGCCTGTGTAACATAGTGAGAGCCCATTTCTACAAAAAATCCAAAAATTAGCTGTGTATGGTGTCATGAACCTGTAGTCTTAGCTGCTCAAGAGGCAAAGGCAGGAGGATTGCTTGAATCCAGGAGTTCAAGGTTGCAGTGAGCCAAGATTGTGCCGCTGTGCTGCAGTCTCATGACAGAGTGAGACTCCATTTTAAAATAAATAAATAAATAAATAAATAAATAAATAAATAAATAAATATAATAAAAGCATTTGCTTTTTATTTATTTATACTAGATTATTCTAATTCTAGTATTTATTTTTTATTTATAAATAAATAAATTAATTAAATTACATAAAAGCATTTGCCCCATCAAACAGGGTCCACTTGGTAGATCATTTCTGTAATCCCTAAACTTTGAGAGGCTGAGGTGGGAGAATCACCTCAGGCCAGAAGTTTGAGAAGAGCCTGTATAACATAGTGAGAGCCTATTTCTACAAAAAATCCAAAAAATTAGCTGTGTATGGTGTCATGAACCTGTAGTTTTAACTGCTCTAGAGGCGAAGGCAGGAGGATTGCTTGAATCCAGGAGTTCAAGGTTGCAGTGAGCTATGATTCAGCCACTGAATTCCAGCCTGGGAGACAGAGTGAGACCCTCTCTCAAAACATAATAAAATAACATTTAAAATAAAATAAAAGCATATATATTCTTATGAATAACTTATGGGGTGTTTTGTGATACAGAGAAAAAAATTCCCTTCAGTCAAGTTGGATCAATTAGGCAAAAAAAGATACTATACAAATCATTAATGTAACTATATACTCGATAAGAATTTCTTGGTATTTTAAATACACATAAAGTGTGAATTCTCAGATTGATTTTAATACCATTTTAAGTCATCAACCATAATTCTAAATCTCTGTGTACTACTTTTGGAGCCTTAGCACAAAAATATTTTCATTTTATCAGAAAGGAGTTTATAGAAGGGCCTAAATACAAAGATCAGATTCAGACTGTAGCTTTCTAAAATTTCAGTAGTTAAATTCAGATGAACTAGATGCAATTGCAGCCTGTGTTTCTCAAATGTGGAGACATGGGAGAATTCCAGTAAGAACTTCAGAGACCAATTCTGATGTTCTCTGTGGTGGGGGTGGGGTAGGCTGTTTCCATGGTAGCCACACCAGTAAGCTCCCTGTGCTAGCAAGTAGCTCTTATCTGTCCAGCCCTTGAAGAGTATGCCAAAACAATTAATAAACATTCAAGGCTTTCTCATTAGAAGGATGGATATTAAAAGCATTAGTCTATCCAGCCCCACAGAGAAATCATTGAAAATCATATTAAAGTCCCTGAAGAAATATATCTATGTGTATTTTTAAAATGAACACACAACAATTGTAGAATTGTGTGAAATGTTCGATATTCAAACTCTTTTCACAGTTATGTCATGATGGTTGAAGTAAATTTTACCTCATTACCAGGATATCAATGTGCTATTACACCATTGCCAAAAAAGTACTAATCCACATTTTCTTCTCAATTTTTACTTTTTCAGGTATGCTATTTTTGTTTCTAATTTTTACCAAGAAAAAAAAATAAATACATTTTTAAAGTTTCCAACCTGATATTCTCCCAAAATGAAGATAGAACAGATTGATATCTTAGCAAAATGAATAAGCATAGAAATAAAATAAATAACTGATTGAAATAAGAATAAGAGGGGAAAAGGGTGTGCCTTTTTAACATGACCCATGAATTGCCTTATTAATGTCAGATTGATTTTTTGAAAAATTGATGGCCAGCCAAGACCAGCTCGGTCATGGAGACCCTAACCCAGTGGTGCTGGAGGAATTAAAGGCACACACACAGAAATATAGAGTGTGGAGTGGGAAAATCAGGGGGTAGACAGCCTTCAGAGCCGAGAGAGCCCTGAACAGAGATTTACCCACATATATATTGACAGCAAGCCAGTGATAAGCATTGTTTCTATAGATTATAGATTTACTAAAAGTATTCCTTATGGGAAACAAAGGGATGGGCTGAAACGAAGGATGGGCTACCATTAGTTATCTGCAGCATGAACATGTCCTTAAGGGACAGATTGCTCATGCTATTGTTTATGACTTAGGAACGCCTTTAAGCGGTCTTCTGCCCTGGGTGGGCCAGGTGTTCCTTGCCTTCATTCCGGTAAACCGACAACCTTCCAGTGTGAGCGTTGTGGCCATCAAGAACATGTCACAGTGCTGCAGAGATTTTGTTTATGGCCAGTTTTGGGGCCAGTTTATGGCCAGATTTGGGGGGCCCATCCGTTCCCCCAAAATGGCATTTCAAGTTTAACTTAAAATAACCAATAGTTAAAGAACACTAAACACACACTTGCCATTTAAAAAATTAAAATGAAATTTATCTGCTTCCATCATGAAGCATTCCAAAATATGAAAAAAACAAATGTCTCTAAGCAAATCAACCATTACCATAGGTATAAATTAGATATTTACAATACTAGACTATTAGGTAAAATTCACCCAAAATAAAACATCACCAATTCTAAATCACTAAATCAGAGTTTGTTTTATTCTGGATGAAGGTAAACTGAGGTTTATCTTTATAATAAAAATGGAGAACAGCCAGGCACAGTGGTTCACGCCTGTAATCCCAGCACTTTGGGAGGCCGAGGCAGGCAGATCATGAGGTCAGGAGTTCGAGACCAACCTGTCTAACATGGTGAAATCCTGTCTCTACTAAAATACAAAAATTACCTGGGCATGGTGGCACACACCTGTAGTCTCAGCTACTTGGGAGGCTGAGGCAGGAGAATGGCGTGAACCCGGGAGGTGGAGCTTGCAGTGAGCCAAGATCGTGCCATTGCACTCCAGCCTGGGAGAGAGAGTGAGACTCCATCTCAAAAAAAAAAAAAAAAAAAAAGAAGAACAAGAATATATAAGGGTATTAACACATGCTACCTCATAATTAAGGCCAATGTCTATTGATTAAGAAAGTAAACTATATCCAAATGTTCTGTAAGACTCACTTAAATATTTTAACTCAATTAAAATATGAAAAGAGCCTTAAGCAATATAATCTCCTTATCCTACTGCCTTAAGAAGTTAATGCCAAAACAATTAATAAACATTCAAGGCTTTCTCATTAGAAGGATGGATATTAAAAGCATTAGTCTATCCAGCCCCACAGAGAAATCATTGAAAATCATATTAAAGTCCCTGAAGAAACATATTTATGTGTTTTTAAAATGAACACACAACAATTGTAGAATTGTGTGAAATGTTCGGTATTCAAACTCTTTTCACAGTTATGTCATGATGGTTGAAGTAAATTTTACCTCATTACCAGGATATCAATGTGCTATTACACCATTGCCAAAAAAGTACTAATCCACATTTTCTTCTCAATTTTTACTTTTTCAGGTATGCTATTTTTGTTTCTAATTTTTACCAAGAAAAAAAAATAAATACATTTTTAAAGTTTCCAACCTGATATTCTCCCAAAATGAAGATAGAACAGATTGATATCTTAGCAAAATGAATAAGCATAGAAATAAAATAAATAACTGATTGAAATAAGAATAAGAGGGAAAAGGGTGTGCCTTTTAACATGACCCATGAATTGCCTTATTAATGTCAGATTGATTTTTGAAAAATTGATGGCCAGCCAAGACCAGCTCGGTCATGGAGACCCTAACCCAGTGGTGCTGGAGGAATTAAAGGCACACACACAGAAATATAGAGTGTGGAGTGGAAAATCAGGGGTAGACAGCCTTCAGAGCCGAGAGAGCCCTGAACAGAGATTTACCCACATATATATTGACAGCAAGCCAGTGATAAGCATTGTTTCTATAGATTATAGATTTACTAAAAGTATTCCTTATGGGAAACAAAGGGATGGGCTGAAACGAAGGATGGGCTACCATTAGTTATCTGCAGCATGAACATGTCCTTAAGGGACAGATTGCTCATGCTATTGTTTATGACTTAGGAACGCCTTTAAGCGGTCTTCTGCCCTGGTGGGCCAGGTGTTCCTTGCCTTCATTCCGTAAACCGACAACCTTCCAGTGTGAGCGTTGTGGCCATCAAGAACATGTCACAGTGCTGCAGAGATTTTGTTTATGGCCAGTTTTGGGGCCAGTTTATGGTTAGATTTGGGGGCCCATCCGTTTCCCCAAAATGGCATTTCAAGTTTAACTTAAAATAACCAATAGTTAAAGAACACTAAACACACACTTGCCATTTAAAAATTAAAATGAAATTTATCTGCTTCCATCATGAAGCATTCCAAAATATGAAAAAAACAAATGTCTCTAAGCAAATCAACCATTACCATAGGTATAAATTAGATATTTACAATACTAGACTATTAGGTAAAATTCACCCAAAATAAAACATCACCAATTCTAAATCACTAAATCAGAGTTTGTTTTATTCTGGATGAAGGTAAACTGAGGTTTATCTTTATAATAAAAATGGAGAACAGCCAGGCACAGTGGTTCACGCCTGTAATCCCAGCACTTTGGGAGGCCGAGGCAGGCAGATCATGAGGTCAGGAGTTCGAGACCAACCTGTCTAACATGGTGAAATCCTGTCTCTACTAAAAATACAAAAATTACCTGGGCATGGTGGCACACACCTGTAGTCTCAGCTACTTGGGAGGCTGAGGCAGGAGAATGGCGTGAACCCGGGAGGTGGAGCTTGCAGTGAGCCAAGATCGTGCCATTGCACTCCAGCCTGGGAGAGAGAGTGAGACTCCATCTCAAAAAAAAAAAAAAAAAAAAAAGAAGAACAAGAATATATAAGGGTATTAACACATGCTACCTCATAATTAAGGCCAATGTCTATTGATTAAGAAAGTAAACTATATCCAAATGTTCTGTAAGACTCACTTAAATATTTTAACTCAATTAAAATATGAAAAGAGCCTTAAGCAATATAATCTCCTTATCCTACTGCCTTAAGAAGTTAATACCAAACAATGTTGATCAAAACTTGAAATTGAAACTTCTACTAGGTAGCACTTTTAAGTATCTGAAATCAACACAACTCGTTTTGCTTGAAAATACATGATAATGTATGTATACTACACCAGATGACTTTTCCCCAGTCATCCTAATTAATGAAGTCTTACCATATGAGTATTCTCTTTTAATTATACAATGAAACATTTCCTCAATTACAACTTTTTAAAATTTAAATAATCATTTTTTTAATTTTAAATTATTTTGACATAAGGCTATTAACATAAGATCTGCTAAAATTACATTGAGCTGGCTAGAATTACCATATAGGGAAAGATTGGCATCAGGTTATAAAATTGTAGTCATTTTATTGAGTTTAACTGAAGGCAATCAACAACATTGCAAACACTATGACCCTGAAGGTAATCAACATCATTGCAAAAGTTGTGACTCTGAATATTGATATACTATTTAGAACTCAATTTTTAAAAGGATTATTAAGATGACGTGCTGTTTACACAATCTAACAATAAAAGGAAGATAAAATTTATTAAAATTATCATGAAGCAATGGGGAAAATATTAGTATATTTACCTGGGGAACGAATATCATCTATTGTGAGTATTTCTTCTTTGTTAACATTTATGTATGTGTGTGCTTGTATCAAATATCTTCGTTTGTTTCCCTCTCTTATCTCCTCATCATGTAGCATAAGATGTATTGACTTTACAGCATAGTATTTAAGTACTGTTAAGTTCACATCATAGTATTTAAGCTATGGGATAGCAATGAGATGAGTAAACATCACCCAAGAACTTTGTGTCTCCTTTTGGGGAAAGGGTTAATAAATTTGCAGCCATACACAGGGTTGTTCAATCATGTTAGGTGGAAATATGACCTTGTTCTTGTCTTCATTTGAAGATTAAATATGGCTTAAGGAGATATGTGGGCTACCATTAGTTATCTGCAGCATGAACATGTCCTTAAGGGACAGATTGCTCATGCTATTGTTTATGACTTAGGAACGCCTTTAAGCGGTCTTCTGCCCTGGGTGGGCCAGGTGTTCCTTGCCTTCATTCCGGTAAACCGACAACCTTCCAGTGTGAGCGTTGTGGCCATCAAGAACATGTCACAGTGCTGCAGAGATTTTGTTTATGGCCAGTTTTGGGGCCAGTTTATGGCCAGATTTGGGGGGCCCATCCGTTCCCCCAAAATGGCATTTCAAGTTTAACTTAAAATAACCAATAGTTAAAGAACACTAAACACACACTTGCCATTTAAAAAATTAAAATGAAATTTATCTGCTTCCATCATGAAGCATTCCAAAATATGAAAAAAACAAATGTCTCTAAGCAAATCAACCATTACCATAGGTATAAATTAGATATTTACAATACTAGACTATTAGGTAAAATTCACCCAAAATAAAACATCACCAATTCTAAATCACTAAATCAGAGTTTGTTTTATTCTGGATGAAGGTAAACTGAGGTTTATCTTTATAATAAAAATGGAGAACAGCCAGGCACAGTGGTTCACGCCTGTAATCCCAGCACTTTGGGAGGCCGAGGCAGGCAGATCATGAGGTCAGGAGTTCGAGACCAACCTGTCTAACATGGTGAAATCCTGTCTCTACTAAAAATACAAAAATTACCTGGGCATGGTGGCACACACCTGTAGTCTCAGCTACTTGGGAGGCTGAGGCAGGAGAATGGCGTGAACCCGGGAGGTGGAGCTTGCAGTGAGCCAAGATCGTGCCATTGCACTCCAGCCTGGGAGAGAGAGTGAGACTCCATCTCAAAAAAAAAAAAAAAAAAAAAAAGAAGAACAAGAATATATAAGGGTATTAACACATGCTACCTCATAATTAAGGCCAATGTCTATTGATTAAGAAAGTAAACTATATCCAAATGTTCTGTAAGACTCACTTAAATATTTTAACTCAATTAAAATATGAAAAGAGCCTTAAGCAATATAATCTCCTTATCCTACTGCCTTAAGAAGTTAATACCAAACAATGTTGATCAAAACTTGAAATTGAAACTTCTACTAGGTAGCACTTTTAAGTATCTGAAATCAACACAACTCGTTTTGCTTGAAAATACATGATAATGTATGTATACTACACCCAGATGACTTTTCCCCAGTCATCCTAATTAATGAAGTCTTACCATATGAGTATTCTCTTTTAATTATACAATGAAACATTTCCTCAATTACAACTTTTTAAAATTTAAATAATCATTTTTTTAATTTTAAATTATTTTGACATAAGGCTATTAACATAAGATCTGCTAAAATTACATTGAGCTGGCTAGAATTACCATATAGGGAAAGATTGGCATCAGGTTATAAAATTGTAGTCATTTTATTGAGTTTAACTGAAGGCAATCAACAACATTGCAAACACTATGACCCTGAAGGTAATCAACATCATTGCAAAAGTTGTGACTCTGAATATTGATATACTATTTAGAACTCAATTTTTAAAAGGATTATTAAGATGACGTGCTGTTTACACAATCTAACAATAAAAGGAAGATAAAATTTATTAAAATTATCATGAAGCAATGGGGAAAATATTAGTATATTTACCTGGGGAACGAATATCATCTATTGTGAGTATTTCTTCTTTGTTAACATTTATGTATGTGTGTGCTTGTATCAAATATCTTCGTTTGTTTCCCTCTCTTATCTCCTCATCATGTAGCATAAGATGTATTGACTTTACAGCATAGTATTTAAGTACTGTTAAGTTCACATCATAGTATTTAAGCTATGGGATAGCAATGAGATGAGTAAACATCACCCAAGAACTTTGTGTCTCCTTTTGGGGAAAGGGTTAATAAATTTGCAGCCATACACAGGGTTGTTCAATCATGTTAGGTGGAAATATGACCTTGTTCTTGTCTTCATTTGAAGATTAAATATGGCTTAAGGAGATATGTGTGGGTGCCAAGTTGACAAGGGGTCAACTGATTCTGATGTTTAATTTTACATGTCAACTTGGATAGGTCACAATACCAGAAAGTTGGTCAAACATTATTCTACTGAAGACATTTTGGTGATGGTATTTTTTTTAGATGAGATAAACATTTAAATGAATAGACATTGAGTAAAGCTGATTACCCTCCAATAATGTGGGTGGGCGTCATCCAATCAGTTGAATAGAACAAGTCGAACCTTTCCCCTAGGAAGAGGAAATTCTGCCAGCAGACGGCCTTCAGACTTAAATTGCAGCACCTCTGACTGATGGGCCTTACCCTGTAGCTTTTGGACTTGCCAGCCTCCACAATCACATAAACCAATTCCTTCAAATAAATCCCCTTCTCACTGTATATAGACAGACACATCCTATTTGTCCTGCTTTTCTGGAGAGCCCTGACTAATACATAGCCCCATAGTTAACAGTTTGAGCTCTGAACCCAAATAACCTGGGTATAAATCCTGACTCTATTGTAAACTAGTTGGGAGACCTGGGCAAATTACTTAACCACATTGAGCCTCAGTCTCCTCATCTACTAAATGGAATAATAAATATCAGCCTTTACATCACAGGATTGTTTGAGGTTTAAATAAACTTTATATGTAAAATATTTAGAAAACTCATGTTCTATGTGTTGGGCATTTTCTAAACATTAACAAATATTAATTAACTATCATTCCCAACCTTTTTCCAATATAGCTAGAAACTTTCAGTTAGGCTTAGTAAGAAAGGACAACAAGAATAAATTTTAGAAATAATTTACATATTTGTTTGGGAATCTATTTTTGTAAGACATATTCAAGATGAAGGAACATTGAACCCACAGGTGTTCAAAATTGTGGTTTTTTTGAATGAAATAGCAATAATTAGCATTTGAAAACAGATGAAGTAAAAGTATACTTTCCTTTATACAATAACTGTTTTACTAAAAAGTGCTGACCAATATCTGAAAAATAGTATCATATGAAGCTATTGATGTAATCTCCGAAATGCTTTAAACATGATTTCTAGGCCAAGCGCAGTGGCTCATGCCCGTAATCCCAACACTTTCGGAGGCCAAGGTGGGCAGATCACAAGGTCAGGAGGTCAAGACCATCTTGGCTAACATGGTGAAAACCTGTCTCTACTAAAACATAAAAAATTAGCCAGGTATGGTGGCGGGCATCTGTAGTCCCAGCTACTCGGGGGGCTGAGGCAGGAGAATGGCATGAACCCAGGATACAGAGCTTGCAGTGAGCCGAGATGGTGCCACTGCACTCCAGCCTGTGTGACAAGAGCAAGACTCCATCTCAAAAAAAAGCAAAAACGAAAACAAAACAAAACATGGTTCTAACTGTTAGTAGTTCTTAAGATATTGCTTCTATTTTTATATTCTATACTTGACCTCTATATATATTTTTTACATTTCTCATCCTTTCTTCTCACTATTCACATACAGCCTTGTTCTATAATTTCATCTTTCTTTGCAATTCTCTGCCAAGTGTACATTATGTGTATTTTTGTTTACTGTGTTTTGTCACCAGAAGAAAGTCTAGATGAATATTTATATTTTTGGCCAGAAAGAACTTTATATTGTTGACACAGAAGGTGAAAACTATTAGGAAATAAGTGATAGAAATTACTACTTAAAACTGAATGCCTAACATATATGCCTAACATATATCCAAGAAGTTGACAAAGAATAAATAAAAGGTGAACGCTGAATGAAGAAAGAACATTTCTTATACACTGTCAACTTTTAATAGAATAATAATACTTATTATTATGTTGTGGTGTTCTATACTTTACATTAAACATTCATACAAATTATCTTATTTTATACCAATCCTGTAAAGAAGGCAGAATGCAGGATTTTTAAATGTTGGCTCTAAGGACATTTTGGGCCTGATAAAACTTTATTCTGGGCAACTACCCTTTTGAGCAGTGTGCGTGGCCTTTACCTACTAGAAGTCAGCAGTCTCCCAACATCACCCAGTTTGTGACAACCAAAATGTCTCCAGATATCACCAAACGTCCCTGGGAGACAGAATCATCACCAGTTGAAAACCATTGGCAGAAAGAAAGACTATCTTCTTTTTAACAAATTGTTTAGGTGAAAGAAAGAAATGAAGTGACTTGCCCAAATACACGCCTTCTCTGAACAACCTACAAGTTTGATAATTATAGGACACTATCACACAAATCTTTTGGATAAAACCTTAATCACCACCTAAGAAACTGATTTTCATGTGTCACCATCTTACATTACAGGTATTTCTGAGCTCACTTTCTTCCAACTAATTCAGTCATTATCTCAAGCTACTTTCTTACTACAAAAGAAAAACATGTCATTATAAATTTCAGTCAGAAATAAATATTATGAAAATTTACCTGGGCATAAAACATATTTGCACAGTGCGTGCTTAAGTTTGCTTCAAAGCACTTTCTATGTTAGTATTTACAAGATGTATGAAACAAGCTATCATTCCTATTTAGGCAGGTAATATGCCATCCAACCTTTATTATCTGCCTCTGTCATACACATGAAAACATTTTCTTTTACTAAAGCTTCATAGCAGGAAAACTAGTCACATATTAACAGTTTGAGCTATGAATCCAAATAGCCTGGGTATCAATCCTGACTCTACTACAAACTAGTTGGGAGACCTGGGCAAATTACTTAACCACATTGAGCCTCAGACTCCTCATCTACAAAATGGAATAATAAATATCAGCCTTTACATCACAGGATTGTTTGAGGTTTAAATAAATTTTATATATAAAAATATTAGAAAACTCATGTTCTATGTGTTGGGCATTTTCTAAACATTAACAAATATTAATTAACTATTATTCCCAAACCTTCTTCCAATATAGCTAGAAACTTTCAGTTAGGCTTAGTAAGAAGGACAACAAGAATAAATTTTAGAAATAATTTACATATTTGTTTGGGAATCTGTTTTGTAAGACATATTCAAGATGAAGGAACATTGAATCCACAGGTGTTCAAAATTGTGGTTTTTGAATGAAATAGCAATAATTAGCATTTGAAAACAGATGAAGTAAAAGTATACTTTCCTTTATACAATAACTGTTTTACTAAAAAGTGCTGACCAATATCTGAAAAATAGTATCATATGAAGCTATTGATGTAATCTCCGAAATGCTTTAAACATGATTTCTAGGCCAAGCGCAGTGGCTCATGCCCGTAATCCCAACACTTTCGGAGGCCAAGGTGGGCAGATCACAAGGTCAGGAGGTCAAGACCATCTTGGCTAACATGGTGAAAACCTGTCTCTACTAAAAACATAAAAAATTAGCCAGGTATGGTGGCGGGCATCTGTAGTCCCAGCTACTCGGGGGGCTGAGGCAGGAGAATGGCATGAACCCAGGATACAGAGCTTGCAGTGAGCCGAGATGGTGCCACTGCACTCCAGCCTGTGTGACAAGAGCAAGACTCCATCTCAAAAAAAAGCAAAAACGAAAACAAAACAAAACATGGTTCTAACTGTTAGTAGTTCTTAAGATATTGCTTCTATTTTTATATTCTATACTTGACCTCTATATATATTTTTACATTTCTCATCCTTTCTTCTCACTATTCACATACAGCCTTGTTCTATAATTTCATCTTTCTTTGCAATTCTCTGCCAAGTGTACATTATGTGTATTTTTGTTTACTGTGTTTTGTCACCAGAAGAAAGTCTAGATGAATATTTATATTTTTGGCCAGAAAGAACTTTATATTGTTGACACAGAAGGTGAAAACTATTAGGAAATAAGTGATAGAAATTACTACTTAAAACTGAATGCCTAACATATATGCCTAACATATATCCAAGAAGTTGACAAAGAATAAATAAAAGGTGAACGCTGAATGAAGAAAGAACATTTCTTATACACTGTCAACTTTTAATAGAATAATAATACTTATTATTATGTTGTGGTGTTCTATACTTTACATTAAACATTCATACAAATTATCTTATTTTATACCAATCCTGTAAAGAAGGCAGAATGCAGGATTTTTAAATGTTGGCTCTAAGGACATTTTGGGCCTGATAAAACTTTATTCTGGGCAACTACCCTTTTGAGCAGTGTGCCTGGCCTTTACCTACTAGAAGTCAGCAGTCTCCCAACATCACCCAGTTTGTGACAACCAAAAATGTCTCCAGATATCACCAAACGTCCCCTGGGAGACAGAATCATCACCAGTTGAAAACCATTGGCAGAAAGAAAGACTATCTTCTTTTTTAACAAATTGTTTAGGTGAAAGAAAGAAATGAAGTGACTTGCCCAAATACACGCCTTCTCTGAACAACCTACAAGTTTGATAATTATAGGACACTATCACACAAATCTTTTGGATAAAACCTTAATCACCACCTAAGAAACTGATTTTCATGTGTCACCATCTTACATTACAGGTATTTCTGAGCTCACTTTCTTCCCAACTAATTCAGTCATTATCTCAAGCTACTTTCTTACTACAAAAGAAAAACATGTCATTATAAATTTCCAGTCAGAAATAAATATTATGAAAATTTACCTGGGCATAAAACATATTTGCACAGTGCGTGCTTAAGTTTGCTTCAAAGCACTTTCTATGTTAGTATTTACAAGATGTATGAAACAAGCTATCATTCCTATTTAGGCAGGTAATATGCCATCCAACCTTTATTATCTGCCTCTGTCATACACATGAAAAACATTTTCTTTTTACTAAAGCTTCATAGCAGGAAAACTAGTCACATATTAAAAGTTAAGGGTGGAGTTGAAGGCATTTAAATTATCAGACCAAAAATACTTCCAGTGATCTTGAGCTTCTGCTGAAGCTTTGTAGGTTTGCTCAGTGACCTGACTACATGCAGTCTTATTCAGTGTAATAAACGGCATTTCTTTTTTCACATTTTTAACTTTATCCATGTCTGAAACAATACTGGATTCTCATATTAATATTCTAAACACAAACACTTCACTTAGTAAATCACTAAATCAGAGTTTGTTTTATTCTGGATGAAGGTAAACTGAGGTTTATCTTTATAATAAAAATGGAGAACAGCCAGGCACAGTGGTTCACGCCTGTAATCCCAGCACTTTGGGAGGCCGAGGCAGGCAGATCATGAGGTCAGGAGTTCGAGACCAACCTGTCTAACATGGTGAAATCCTGTCTCTACTAAAAATACAAAAATTACCTGGGCATGGTGGCACACACCTGTAGTCTCAGCTACTTGGGAGGCTGAGGCAGGAGAATGGCGTGAACCCGGGAGGTGGAGCTTGCAGTGAGCCAAGATCGTGCCATTGCACTCCAGCCTGGGAGAGAGAGTGAGACTCCATCTCAAAAAAAAGCAAAAACGAAAACAAAACAAAACATGGTTCTAAATGATCGTTTTAAATTTTAAATTATTTTGACATAAGGCTATTAACATAAGATCTGCTAAAATTACATTGAGCTGGCTAGAATTACCATTTAGGGAAAGATCGGCATCAGGTTATAAAATTGTAGTCATTTTATTGAGTTTAACTGAAGGCAATCAACAACATTGCAAACACTATGACCCTGAAGGTAATCAACATCATTGCAAAAGTTGTGACTCTGAATATTGATATACTATTTAGAACTCAATTTTTAAAAGGATAATTAAGATAACGTGCTGTTTACACAATCTAACAATAAAAGGAAGATAAAATTTATTAAAATTATCATGAAGCAATGGGAAAATATTAGTATATTTACCTGGGGAACGAATATCATCTATTGTGAGTATTTCTTCTTTGTTAACATTTATGTATGTGTGTGCTTGTATCAAATATCTTCGTTTGTTTCCTCTCTTATCTCCTCATCATGTAGCATAAGATGTATTGACTTTACAGCATAGTATTTAAGTACTGTTAAGTTCACATCATAGTATTTAAGCTATGGGATAGCAATGAGATGAATAAACATCACCCAAGAACTTTGTGTCTCCTTTTGGGAAAGGGTTAATAAATTTGCAGCCATACACAGGGTTGTTCAATCATGTTAGGTGGAAATATGACCTTGTTCTTGTCTTCATTTGAAAATTAAATGTGGTTTAAGAAGATATGTGGGTGCCAAGTTGACAAGGGTCAACTGATTCTGATGTTTAATTTTACATGTCAACTTGGATAGGTCACAATACCAGAAAGTTGCTCAAACATTATTCTACTGAAGACATTTTGGTGATGGTATTTTTTAGATGAGATAAACATTTAAATGAATAGACATTGAGTAAAGCTGATTACCCTCCAATAATGTGGGTGGGCGTCATCCAATCAGTTGAATAGAACAAGTCGAACCTTTCCCTAGGAAGAGGAAATTCTGCCAGCAGACGGCCTTCAGACTTAAATTGCAGCACCTCTGACTGATGGGCCTTACCCTGTAGCTTTTGGACTTGCCAGCCTCCACAATCACATAAACCAATTCCTTCAAATAAATCCCTTCTCACTGTATATAGACAGACACATCCTATTTGTCCTGCTTTTCTGGAGAGCCCTGACTAATACACAGCCTGATAGTTAACAGTTTGAGCTCTGAACCCAAATAACCTGGGTATAAATCCTGACTCTATTGTAAACTAGTTGGGAGACCTGGGCAAATTACTTAACCACATTGAGCCTCAGTCTCCTCATCTACTAAATGGAATAATAAATATCAGCCTTTACATCACAGGATTGTTTGAGGTTTAAATAAACTTTATATGTAAAATATTTAGAAAACTCATGTTCTATGTGTTGGGCATTTTCTAAACATTAACAAATATTAATTAACTATCATTCCCAACCTTTTTCCAATATAGCTAGAAAACTTTCAGTTAGGCTTAGTAAGAAGGACAACAAGAATAAATTTTAGAAATAATTTACATATTTGTTTGGGAATCTATTTTTGTAAGACATATTCAAGATGAAGGAACATTGAACCCACAGGTGTTCAAAATTGTGGTTTTTTTGAATGAAATAGCAATAATTAGCATTTGAAAACAGATGAAGTAAAAGTATACTTTCCTTTATACAATAACTGTTTTACTAAAAGTGCTGACCAATATCTGAAAAATAGTATCATATGAAGCTATTGATGTAATCTCGAAATGCTTTAAACATGATTTCTAGGCCAAGCGCAGTGGCTCATGCCCGTAATCCCAACACTTTCGGAGGCCAAGGTGGGCAGATCACAAGGTCAGGAGGTCAAGACCATCTTGGCTAACATGGTGAAAACCTGTCTCTACTAAAAACATAAAAAATTAGCCAGGTATGGTGGCGGGCATCTGTAGTCCCAGCTACTCGGGGGGCTGAGGCAGGAGAATGGCATGAACCCAGGATACAGAGCTTGCAGTGAGCCGAGATGGTGCCACTGCACTCCAGCCTGTGTGACAAGAGCAAGACTCCATCTCAAAAAAAAGCAAAAACGAAAACAAAACAAAACATGGTTCTAACTGTTAGTAGTTCTTAAGATATTGCTTCTATTTTTATATTCTATACTTGACCTCTATATATATTTTTTACATTTCTCATCCTTTCTTCTCACTATTCACATACAGCCTTGTTCTATAATTTCATCTTTCTTTGCAATTCTCTGCCAAGTGTACATTATGTGTATTTTTGTTTACTGTGTTTTGTCACCAGAAGAAAGTCTAGATGAATATTTATATTTTTTGGCCAGAAAGAACTTTATATTGTTGACACAGAAGGTGAAAACTATTAGGGAAATAAGTGATAGAAATTACTACTTAAAAACTGAATGCCTAACATATATGCCTAACATATATCCAAGAAGTTGACAAAGAATAAATAAAAGGTGAACGCTGAATGAAGAAAGAACATTTCTTATACACTGTCAACTTTTTAATAGAATAATAATACTTATTATTATGTTGTGGTGTTCTATACTTTACATTAAACATTCATACAAATTATCTTATTTTATACCAATCCTGTAAAGAAGGCAGAATGCAGGATTTTTTAAATGTTGGCTCTAAGGACATTTTGGGCCTGATAAAACTTTATTCTGGGCAACTACCCTTTTGAGCAGTGTGCGTGGCCTTTACCTACTAGAAGTCAGCAGTCTCCCCAACATCACCCAGTTTGTGACAACCAAAAATGTCTCCAGATATCACCAAACGTCCCCTGGGAGACAGAATCATCACCAGTTGAAAACCATTGGCAGAAAGAAAGACTATCTTCTTTTTTAACAAATTGTTTAGGTGAAAGAAAGAAATGAAGTGACTTGCCCAAATACACGCCTTCTCTGAACAACCTACAAGTTTGATAATTATAGGACACTATCACACAAATCTTTTGGATAAAACCTTAATCACCACCTAAGAAACTGATTTTCATGTGTCACCATCTTACATTACAGGTATTTCTGAGCTCACTTTCTTCCCAACTAATTCAGTCATTATCTCAAGCTACTTTCTTACTACAAAAGAAAAACATGTCATTATAAATTTCCAGTCAGAAATAAATATTATGAAAATTTACCTGGGCATAAAACATATTTGCACAGTGCGTGCTTAAGTTTGCTTCAAAGCACTTTCTATGTTAGTATTTACAAGATGTATGAAACAAGCTATCATTCCTATTTAGGCAGGTAATATGCCATCCAACCTTTATTATCTGCCTCTGTCATACACATGAAAAACATTTTCTTTTTACTAAAGCTTCATAGCAGGAAAACTAGTCACATATTAAAAGTTAAGGGTGGAGTTGAAGGCATTTAAATTATCAGACCAAAAATACTTCCAGTGATCTTGAGCTTCTGCTGAAGCTTTGTAGGTTTGCTCAGTGACCTGACTACATGCAGTCTTATTCAGTGTAATAAACGGCATTTCTTTTTTCACATTTTTAACTTTATCCATGTCTGAAACAATACTGGATTCTCATATTAATATTCTAAACACAAACACTTCACTTAGTTAACCACTGTATCTAAGTAGTGTTTCAATTCTTTTCAAACTAATTTCTCAATAAAAGAAGGAAAAATGGAATTTTCCATGTAATGCACTGCCATCTGTGTGCAGGCTGATAAGATGAAAAGAGAATATTTGAATGTCAGACGATTGGAGTTACAAACCGTACCTTCCATGACATACACCAGTGACCCTACATTTCCTTCTTTGATGATGCAACTGTCTTTGCCATACTCCCACCGGGTACGTACAATGCACAATCTCCTGGATCTGTGACAGCTCTAAGTTCTTCATAAAGTCATTAGCAAGGATAGCTTCCTTTATAAGATCTTTGGACCTATGGCAAGAAAGGGAAGATTTACTGGCACATCTGACAAGCTCTTTCATAGTTTGTGTGGTTTAGCAAAGCCATACAGTGCTCTGGCACACCACAAATGTATTTTCTTGTTAGGAATCCAATAATTTTCTGGAAGACCTGAGAATAAAGTAGTTCCACGGCAGAAAAAAAAAAAAAGGCACTAAGAATTTTTTTTTTAAGTATTCTATCATTTAATGAATAAGTGACCTACCAACCAACCAACCAACAAAATCATACAAGTTCATTTTGCTTTAGACTTTTTCTTAATCACATAGATTGCTGGAAAACCAATGGATACACACTTTAAAGTTTGTAATTTAGTTTAAGAATAAATATGAACAAAAATTTTAAACTCCAAAACAAATACTGTTACTACGGTTTATATTTGTAAGAGAACATCAGGGATGTATTGCCTATACACAATTACAGAAAAAATGTTTACTTATTTTTATGTGCCTCTTCTGTTAGACTTTATGCTCCCCATAGGCAGGGATCATTTTAAATTTGTTCTTTACTGTATGCTCAGTATCTACTAAGATGCCAGTCATCTGTAAAATAGTTTTTTAAAAATACCAACCTAACAGCTTTATGTGTGAAGACTGGTGAATATAATGTTACTTTCAGTAAATGGTGGGAGATAATACTGCTCAAGTAATATTTTGGATAAAAAGATAAGACTTGGACTACTGTAGCTGTTTGAAACAACTGGTAGAAATGCAACAGTTCTTTATACATGTCCCATGCTATAGAGAATATTTCTTTCCTCAAGCGGCTTAGACTGAGGTAACCAGGCAAATAAACTCTATTGAACAAGATGTTTGAAGTGCAACACGTTTTAGGTATGGGATTCAATACAGGTAGTCAAAAAACATATTCATAAATTTTGTAATTGAATTCAGCAGTTAATGAGAAAGTTTTAGCAGAACTTAAAACATTCACATAATTAGTTAACCACTGTATCTAAGTAGTATTTCAACTTTTTCAAACTAATTTCTCAATAAAAGAAGGAAAAATTGAATTTTCCATGTAATGCATTGCCATCTGTGTGCAGCTGATAAGATGAAAAGGAATATTTGAATGTCAGAGGATTGGAGTTACAAACCGTACCTTCCATGACATACACCAGTGACCCTACATTTCCTTCTTTGATGATGCAACTGTCTTTGCCATACTCCAACCGGGTACGTACAATGCACAATCTCCTGGATCTGTGACAGCTCTAAGTTCTTCATAAAGTCATTAGCAAGGATAGCTTCCTTTATAAGATCTTTGGACCTATGGCAAGAAAGGGAAGATTTACTGGCACATCTGACAAGCTCTTTCATAGTTTGTGTGGTTTAGCAAAGCCATACAGTGCTCTGGCACACCACAAATGTATTTTCTTGTTAGGAATCCAATAATTTTCTGGAAGACCTGAGAATAAAGTAGTTCCACGGCAGAAAAAAAAAAAAAGGCACTAAGAATTTTTTTTTTAAGTATTCTATCATTTAATGAATAAGTGACCTACCAACCAACCAACCAACAAAATCATACAAGTTCATTTTGCTTTAGACTTTTTCTTAATCACATAGATTGCTGGAAAACCAATGGATACACACTTTAAAGTTTGTAATTTAGTTTAAGAATAAATATGAACAAAAATTTTAAACTCCAAAACAAATACTGTTACTACGGTTTATATTTGTAAGAGAACATCAGGGATGTACTGTATTATACACAATTAAAGAAAAAAATGCCTATGTACTTTATATGTGCCTCTTCTGTTAGACTTTATGCTCCCCATAGGCAGGGATCATTTTAAATTTGTTCTTTACTGTATGCTCAGTATCTACTAAGATGCCAGTCATCTGTAAAATAGTTTTTTAAAAATACCAACCTAACAGCTTTATGTGTGAAGACTGGTGAATATAATGTTACTTTCAGTAAATAGTGGGAGATAATATTGCTCAAGTAATATTTTTGGATTGAAAAAGATAAGAATTGGGCCGGGTGTGGTGCCTCACACCTGTAATTCCGGCACTTTGGGAGGCCAAGGAGGGTGGATCACGAGGTTAAGAGATTGAGACCATTTTGGCTAACATGGTGAAACCCTACTAAAAATACAAAAAGTACAAAAAACTCTCTACTAAAAATACAAAAAACTGGCCAGGCGTGGTGGCGGGCTCCTGTAGTTCCAGCTACTCGGGAAGTTGAGGCAGGAGAATGGCATGAACCTGGGAAGTGGAGCTTTCAGTGAGCCCAGATCGAGCCACTGCACTCCTGCCTGGGTGACAGAGCGAGACTCTACTTCAAAAAAAAAAAAAAAAAAAAATTAATAAAAATAAAAATTGAATTCCTAAGTAGCTGTTTGAAACAACTGGTAGAAATGTGATAGTTCTTTATACACACATCTCATGCTTTTTTAGATAATATTTCTTTTTTTCTTTTTTAAAGTTTTTATTTTTTATTTTATTTTTTTATTTTTGAGACAGAGTCTGGCTCTCTCGCCCAGACTGGAGTGCAGTGGGGTGATGTGGGTTCACTGCAAGCTCCCCCTTCTGGGTTCACTCTATTCTCCTGCCTCAGTCTCCTGAGTAGCTGGGACGCGCCCGCCATCACGCCTGGCTAATTTTTTGTATTTTTTAATAGAGACAGGGTTTCGCCGTGTTAGCCAGGATGGTCTCGATATCCTGACCTCGTGATCTGCCTGCCTTGGCCTCCCAAAGTGCTGGGATTATAGGCATGAGCCACAGAGCCCGGCCGAGAATATTTCTTCTTCAAGCAGCTTAGATTGACGTAATAAGGCAGACAAAACTATTGAACAAGATGTTTGAAGTGCAACATGTTTTAGGTATGGATTCAATACAGGTAATCAGTCGGAAAGACACTCAAATTTGTAATTGGAATTCAGTGGTGAACAAAAAAGTTTTAGCAGAACTTAAAACATCGTGGTGTTTATTTGCTGGCATAAGAAGTTCCAAATAACTTTCTAAGAATGCAAAATTCAAAGTGGAAGAGACATTAAGGAATGCTTTATCAAGAGGAGTACAATCAGAGCACTATCAAAAAGTCAGAAGCTGGATAAGATGAAAGACCTTAGCAATTCAGAGAGGAGACAGTACATTTGGAATGTTATATTAAAAGTCTTAATTTTAAAAATTAAACACAAACTGATGACCTTTTTCCACATTTGCTTAGCAAGTGGCTTCCAGGAAATGACCTGCAGTAGTGAATACAGACTAAAGCATTAGTCTTCCCTCCCCATTTCTGGGAGGCTTTTCATCTAGATCTCAGTCTAACCAGCCTAGCCTTTACATATTATGTTTTGTAATGATTCAGTTTTAAGTAGTACAAAGATACACATAAAAATAAAAACAATTGACATTTTATTACTATGAAGAATAATCCTAGAATAGAATGTTAGGTTGCAATGAAAATTATGTTTATGAGGAGTGTTAATCGCATGGAGGAAATTCTTCTATTATTTTTAAGTGAAAATGCAGGATACAAAATTAATTTTAGAGTAAGAAAGTATGTGCCTATTGAAAATGTAAAAAAAAAAAAAAAAAAACCAACACCATGGGCTTTGAAGAGACAGATATTTGGGTCTTAATCCTAGCCCTGGCACCTAAAAAAATTTGAGGAATAAAATGTTACTTTCAGCAAATGGTAGGAGATAAAGGTTGTAGCAGTATTAATTGTAGTATTATCTTCACCACTCCTTATAATTACCTTCACCACTCCTGGTCTCAAGAATACCAGTGGCACCTTCATATTGACTCCTGAGATCTACTGTTCTGGGATTATTTTTTCAAGAATCTGGGCTTATTTAGTATTCAGGAAATTAGTTTTGGCCAAATTGTATTATATTTTCTCTTTCCTAATTTTTTTTTTTTTTTTTCTCAGAGAGTGAGGCCATTTGATGGGTTCATAGTTTCTTGCACAATAAAACTAATCAAGAACAAAAAGTTTTAGCAGAACTTAAAACATCGTGGTGTTTATTTGCTGGCATAAGAAGTTCCAAATAACTTTCTAAGAATGCAAAATTCAAAGTGGAAGAGACATTAAGGAATGCTTTATCAAGAGGAGTACAATCAGAGCACTATCAAAAAGTCAGAAGCTGGATAAGATGAAAGACCTTAGCAATTCAGAGAGGAGACAGTACATTTGGAATGTTATATTAAAAATCTTAATTTTTAAAAAATTAAACACAAGCTGATGACCTTTTTCCACATTTGCTTAGCAAGTGGCTTCCAGGGAAATGACCTGCAGTAGTGAATACAGACTAAAGCATTAGTCTTCCCTCCCCATTTCTGGGAGGCTTTTCATCTAGATCTCAGTCTAACCAGCCTAGCCTTTACATATTATGTTTTGTAATGATTCAGTTTTAAGTAGTACAAAGATACACATAAAAATAAAAACAATTGACATTTTATTACTATGAAGAATAATCCTAGAATAGAATGTTAGGTTGCAATGAAAATTATGTTTATGAGGAGTGTTAATCGCATGGAGGAAATTCTTCTATTATTTTTAAGTGAAAATGCAGGATACAAAATTAATTTTAGAGTAAGAAAGTATGTGCCTATTGAAAATGTAAAAAAAAAAAAAAACCAACACCATGGGCTTTGAAGAGACAGATATTTGGGTCTTAATCCTAGCCCTGGCACCTAAAAAAATTTGAGGAATAAAATGTTACTTTCAGCAAATGGTAGGAGATAAAGGTTGTAGCAGTATTAATTGTAGTATTATCTTCACCACTCCTTATAATTACCTTCACCACTCCTGGTCTCAAGAATACCAGTGGCACCTTCATATTGACTCCTGAGATCTACTGTTCTGGGATTATTTTTTCAAGAATCTGGGCTTATTTAGTATTCAGGAAATTAGTTTTGGCCAAATTGTATTATATTTTCTCTTTCCTAAAAGTTTTTTTCTTTTTTTTTTTCTCAGAGAGTGAGGCCATTTGATGGGTTCATAGTTTCTTGCACAATAAAAACTAATCAAGAACCACAACTTGTTTAGCTACATACAGATGGTGTATTATCCTTTGGGAAGTATTTATAGTGCCCCCAAAATATTTAAGTCCTAGAAATGCAGCAAGACTAAAAATGAAGCCCTCTTCCAAGAACATAATTATAATTAGCACCATCCAAAGATGATTAAAGAAAGTCACTTTCTCCCCTCTGATAAATAAGATTAACCTGTTTGAAGATGTTACAAAAGATTAAACAATGAGCTCTAACACAATTCCTTAGAATTATCCAAACTTTCCAATTGTTTATCACAGAATGCCGGGTGTGGGATGGGAGGGAGAGGATTTCAGGATGCTTTTGTTTCTCAAATTTTATTTTGGATGGAGGACATTTAATTTCAGGTCTCAGAAGAAACAAACTGGAGGCTTCCATATAGGCTGTTGTGTCACTTTAAAAGAAACTAATCAATATAGGACCTACATCTTACTATTTATACCTTCATACAGGTATTGCCAAATAGTATTATTGTCTCTGAATTGACACAAATAATTTGTCTCTGTTCTCACAGCAAGATAGATATCTTGTGCCTCTGTGTAGTACAACCCTAAAGATGTTCTTCTCAGAGAATAATACCCAAAGCCCAGCCTTTTGATGTAATTTTCCTTTAAGCCCTTTCCCATTGACGACTGAAAATCTTAGGTCAACACTCATTAGTCTTTACTTGCTCCAACATTACAGACTATAATTAATCAGGGCCTCCAGCAAACTCTTCTTTGAATCCTTTTCTTTCCCCAAGGAAATGGTCTAAGACACTCATTATAACTAAGATATAATGCATACAAAATCAGTTAGTTGAGCTCTGTTATTAATATTAGAGTTGGGGAAAGCTGATAACACAAGTACCAGAAGGTAGCCATCTGCTCAGCCCAGAGTATATATTTTAAACATATTTTGAAATAATTCAGCAGCCTGACTTATGTAAGAAGCAAACACAAATATCATGATTTTTTAAATCTTTACTATCTGTCTCTGTGTACAAATAATTTATTTTTGAAAATCTTTTTCTTCCATGCCCAAAATGTGTGGCTTTTTAAATCCAAACACCCATAAAGGTAACTTGACTAATTTGAGCTATCCATATTCCTTTGTCATCACTGAGTTGACATTATATATAGCTTAATAATTCAGCTTCTGAAATTTTAGTTATATACAATGATATGCTGGTATTCTGGTTGTCTGGCTGGGGTGGAGAAAAGCGGAGGAAGTCATTTGCCAATTTCAATGATGTAAATACTCCCACCATGGCCAATTTCAAGCTTTCATGCAAAATCAACCTGTTTGCAAAGTTCCTGGAAATTAACAAGCAGAACTTACATGAGCCAGAGCAAGTTGGCTCCAGAACAATATACGATATAGATTATTTTTCTAACACCTTAAGAATTTAGTGTAACTTAATTTGTAAATTCTGAAACCAACATGATAATCCTTTTTCTTTCCTTAAAAAAATTCATCAGGTGGTATAATATCCCCAGATAATTTAATGCCAGGACTAGCAATAGTTCTTCCAAATGTTCAATTTTAGAGTAATAAATTGGAAAATCCATTTCCCCATTTACTTATTACAGAGAAAATTTCCGAATATAAAGAAAGAATACTTGATAGAATGTCTTTCTACACAATCTTAGGTAAAAATGGGCAATTTTAGAGTATAGGAAAACATATACCTACTTCTCAAATAAGGGAGATAGTGCTATTCACTGTTAATAAACAGACCCTCACTAGGTTTTTTTCTTAAGCTAATAAAAGGATATTCAACTTTTTTGTTACCATGTAGTAAGCTATCAATAAGTGAAGTGGCAATAGAGTTATTTCAAGTAGAGAAGGCTAGTTCAGATTGGGTGGTCAGGAAGGCCTCTCTGAAATAAGGATTACATGACAATGAGATCCAACCATTGTCTTCTCTATTGCAATGATGAGGAAAAGCATTCTAAGTAGAAGTAAAAACAAGGACAAAGGTGTAGAGTTTGGAATGACCTTGATATTTTCAAGGATCAGAAATGAGACCTGTATGATTGAAGCATACAGTGAGAAAGAAGGAATGGGATGGAAGAACAAGACCACTGAGGTAGGCAGGGAATGGGTCTCAGCACCTTGAAGGTTATGATAAAGAGTTTTATTTTATTCCAAAGGCCATTGAAGGACTATAAAAGGGTATGATTTATAGACAATATAACAGACATAA
>JAKFHT010001355.1:0-31209 GCA_023783455.1 Erythrocebus patas | reverse complement strand
TGAGCGGAAGATATTTCCTTTTCACCATAGCCCTCTATGGGCTTCCAAATATCACTTTGCTAATTCCACAAGAACAGCCTTAGCGAAGGCTTCTTGAAGGGAAAGATGTAACTCTGTGAGATGAATTAACAGAACACAGAGCAGTTTCTCAAGCTTCTTTCCAGTTTTGAACGGAAGATATTTCCTTTTCACCATAGCCCTCTATGGGCTTCCAAATATCCTTTGCCAATTCCACAAGAACAGCCTTAGCGAAAGGCTTCTTGAAGGAAAGATGTAACTCTGTGAGATGAATTAACAGAACACAGAGCAGTTTCTCAAGCTTCTTTCCAGTTTTGAGCGGAAGATATTTCCTTTTCACCATAGCCCTCTATGGGCTTCCAAATATCCTTTGCCAATTCCACAAGAACAGCCTTAGCGAAAGGCTTCTTGAAGGAAGATGTAACTCTGTGAGATGAATTAACAGAACACAGAGCAGTTTCTCAAGCTTCTTTCCAGTTTTGAACGGAAGATATTTTTTTCACCATAGCCCTCTATGGGCTTCCAAATATCACTTTGCCAATTCCACAAGAACAGCCTTAGCGAAAGGCTTCTTGAAGGAAAGATGTAACTCTGTGAGATGAATTAACAGAACACAGAGCAGTTTCTCAGAAAGCTTCTTTCCAGTTTTGAGCGGAAGATATTTCCTTTTTCACCATAGCCCTCTATGGGCTTCCAAATATCACTTTGCCAATTCCACAAGAACAGCCTTAGCGAAGGCTTCTTGAAGGAAAGATGTAACTCTGTGAGATGAATTAACAGAACACATGCGAATTCCACAAGAAGAGCCTTAGCGAAAGGCTTCTTGAAGGGAAAGATATCACCCTGTGAGATGAATTAGCAGAACACAGAGGAGTTTCTCAGAAAGCTTCTTTCCAGTTTTGAACGGAAGATATTTCCTTTTTCACCATAGCCCTCTAAGGGCTTCCAAATATTGCTTTGCCAATTCCACAAGAACAGAATTAGCGAAAGGCTTCTTGAAGGGAAAGATGTAACTCTGTGAGATGAATTAACAGAACACAGAGCAGTTTCTCAGAAAGCTTCTTTCCAGTTTTGAACGGAAGATATTTCCTTTTTCACCGTATCCCTCTATGGGCTTCCAAATATCACTGTGCCAATTCCACAAGAAGAGCCTTAGCGAAAGGCTTCTTGAAGGGAAAGATGTAACTCTTTGAGATGAATTAACAGAACACAGAGCAGTTTCTCAGAAAGCTTCTTTCCAGTTTTGAACGGAAGATATTTCCTTTTTCACCATTGAACTGTATGGGCTTCCAAATATCACTTTGCCAATTCCACAAGGACAGCCTTAGCGAAAGGCTTCTTGAAGGGAAAGATGTAACTCTGTGAGATGAATTAACAGAACACAGCGCAGTTTCTCACAAAGCTTCTTTCCGGTTTTGAACGGAAGATATTTCCTTTTTCACCATTGCCCTGTATGGGCTTCCAAATATCACTTTGCCAATTCCACAAGAACAGCCTTAGCAAAAGGCTTCTTGAAGGGAAAGATGTAACTCTTTGAGATGAATTAACAGAACACAGAGCAGTTTCTCAGAAAGCTTCTATCCAGTTTTGAACGGAAGATATTTCCTTTTTGACCATAGCCCTCTAAGGTTTTCCAAATATCACTTTGCCAATTCCCCAAGAATAGCCTTAGCGAAAGGCTTCTTGAAGGGAAAGATGTAACTCTGTGAGATGAATTGACAGAACACAGAGCAGTTTCTCAGAAAGCTTCTTTCCAGTTTTGAACGTAAGATATTTCCTTTTTCACCATAGCCCTGTATGGGCTTCCAAATATCACTTTGCGAATTCCACAAGAAGAGCCTTAGCGAAAGGCTTCTTGAAGGGAAAGATATCACTCTGTTAGATGAATTAGCAGAACACAGAGGAGTTTCTCAGAAAGCTTCTTTCCAGTTTTGAACGGAAGATATTTCCTTTTTCACCATAGCCCTCTACGGGCTTCCAAATATTGCTTTGCCAATTCCACAAGAACAGAATTAGCGAAAGGCTTCTTGAAGGGAAAGATGTAACTCTGTGAGATGAATTAACAGAACACAGAGCAGTTTCTCAGAAAGCTTCTTTCCAGTTTTGAACGGATGATATTTCCTTTTTCACCATAGCCCTCTATGGGCTTCCAAATATCACTTTGCCAATTCCACAAGAACAGCCTTAGCGAAAGGCTTCCTGAAGGGAAAGATGTAACTCTGTGAGATGAATTAACAGAACACAGAGCAGTTTCTCAGAAAGCTTCTTTCCAGTTTTGAACGGAAGATATTTCCTTTTTCACCATAGCCCTCTATGGGCTTCCAAATATCACTTTGCCAATTCCACAAGAACAGCCTTATCGAAAGGCTTCTTCAAGGGAAAGATGTAACTCTGTGAGATGAATTAACAGAACACAGAGCAGTTTCTCAGAAAGCTTCTTTCCAGTGTTGAACGGAAGATATTTCCTTTTTCACCATAACCCTCTATGGGATTCCAAATAACCCTTTGCCAATTCCACAAGAACAGCCTTAGCGAAAAGCTTCTTGAAGGGAAAGAGGTAAATCGGTGAGATGAAATAACAGAACACAGAGCAGTTTCTCAGAAAGCTTCTTTCCAGTTTTGAACGGAAGATATTTCCTTTTTCACCATAGCCCTCTATGGGCTTCCAAATATCACTTTGACAATTCCACAAGAACAGCCTTAGCGAAAGCTTCTTGAAGGAAAGATGTAACTCTCTGAGATGAATTAACAGAACACAGAGCAGTTTTTCAGAAAGCTTCTTTCCCGTTTTGAACGGAAGATATTTCCTTTTTCACCATAGCCGTCTATGGGCTTAAAATATCACTTTGCCAATTCCAGAAGAAGAGCCTTAGGGAAAGGCTTCTTAATGGGAAAGAGGTAAATCGGTGAGATGAAATAACAGAACACAGAGCAGTTTCTCAGAAAGCTTCTTTCCAGTTTTGAACGGAAGATATTTCCTTTTTCACCATAGCCTTCTATGGGCTTCCATATATCACTTTGCAAATTCCACAAGAACCGCCTTAGCGAAAGGCTTCTTGAAGGGAAAGATGTAACTCTCTGAGATGAATTAACAGAACACAGAGCAGTTTTTCAGAAAGCTTCTTTCCCGTTTTGAACGGAAGATATTTCCTTTTTTACCATAGCCGTCTATGGGCTTAAAATATCACTTTGCCAATTCCAGAAGAAGAGCCTTAGGGAAAGGCTTCTTAATGGGAAAGATGTAACTCTGTGAGATGAATTAACAGAACACAGAGGAGTTTATCAGAAAGCTTCTTTCCAGTTTTGAGCGGAAGATATTTCCTTTTCACCATACCTTCTAAGGGCTTCCAAATATTGCTTTGCCAATTCCACAAGAACAGAATTAGCGAAAGGCTTCTTGAAGGAAAGATGTAACTCTGTGAGATGAATTAACAGAACACAGAGCAGTTTCTCAGAAAGCTTCTTTCCAGTTTTGAACGAAGATATTTCCTTTTCACCATAGCCCTCTATGGGCTTCCAAATATCACTTTGCCAATTCCACAAGAACAGCCTTAGCGAAGGCTTCTTGAAGGGAAAGATGTAACTCTGTGAGATGAATTAACAGAATACAGAGCAGTTTCTCAGAAAGCTTCTTTCCAGTTTTGAACGGAAGATATTTCCTTTTTCACCAGAGCCCTCTATGGGCTTCCAAATATCACTTTGCCAATTCCACAAGAACAGCCTTAGCGAAAGGCTTCTTGAAGGGAAAGATGTAACTCTGTGAGATGAATTAACAGAACACAGAGCAGTTTCTCAGAAAGCTTCTTTCCAGTTTTGAACGGAAGATATTTCCTTTTTCACCATAGCCCTCTACGAGCTTCCAAATATCGCTTTGCCAATTCCACAAGAACAACCTTAGCGAAAGGCTTCTTGAAGGGAAAGATGTAACTCTGTGGGATGAATTAACAGAACACAGAGCAGTTTCTCAGAAAGCTTCTTTCCAGTTTTGAACGGAAGATATTTCCTTTTTCACCATAGCCCTCTAGGGGCTTCCAAATATCACTATGCCAATTCCACAAGAACAGCCTTAGCGAAAGGCTTCTTGAAGGGAAAGATGTAACTCTGTGAGATGAATTAACAGAACACAGAGCAGATTCTCAGAAAGCTTCTTTCCAGTTTTGAGCGGAAGATATTTCCTTTTCACCATAGCCTCTATGGGCTTCCAAATATCACTTTGCTAATTCCACAAGAACAACCTTAGCGAAAGGCTTCTTGAAGGAAAGATGTAACTCTGTGGGATGAATTAACAGAACACAGAGCAGTTTCTCAGAAAGCTTCTTTCCAGTTTTGAACGGAAGATATTTCCTTTTCACCATAGCCCTCTAGGGGCTTCCAAATATCACTATGCCAATTCCACAAGAACAGCCTTAGCGAAAGGCTTCTTGAAGGAAAGATGTAACTCTGTGAGATGAATTAACAGAACACAGAGCAGATTCTCAGAAAGCTTCTTTCCAGTTTTGAAGGAAGATATTTCCTTTTCACCATAGCCCTCTAGGGGCTTCCAAATATCACTTTGCCAATTCCACAAGAACAGCCTTAGCGAAAGGCTTCTTGAAGGAAAGATGTAACTCTGTGAGATGAATTAACAGAACACAGAGCAGTTTCTCAAGCTTCTTTCCAGTTTTGAACGGAAGATATTTCCTTTTTCATCATAGCCCTCTATGGGATTCCAAATATCCAAATTCCACAAGAACAGCCTTTACGAAAAGCTTCTTGAAGGGAAAATGTAACTCGGTGAGATGAAATAACAGAACACAAAGCAGTTCCTCAGAAAGCTTCTTTCCAGTTTTGAAGGAAGATATTTCCTGTTTCACCGTAGCCCTCTATGGGCTTCAAATATCACGTTGCCAATTCCACAAGAACAGCCTTAGCGAAAGGCTTCCTGAAGGGAAAGATGTAACTCTGTGAGATGAATTAACAGAACACAGAGCAGTTTCTCAGAAAGCTTCTTTCCAGTTTTGAACGGAAGATATTTCCTTTTTCACCATAGCCCTCTAGGGTCTTCCAAATATCACTTTGCCAATTCCACAAGAACAGCCTTAGCGAAAGGCTTCTTGAAGGGAAAGATGTAACTCTGTGAGATGATTTAACAGAACACAGAGCAGTTTCTCAGAAAGCTTCTTTCCAGTTTTGAACGGAAGATATTTCCTGTTTCACCGTAGCCCTCTATGGGCTTCCAAATATCACTTTGCCAATTCCACAAGAACAGCCTTAGCGAAAGGCTTCCTGAAGGGAAAGATGTAACTCTGTGAGATGAATTAACAGAACACAGAGCAGTTTCTCAGAAAGCTTCTTTCCAGTTTTGAACGGAAGATATTTCCTTTTTCACCATAGCCCTCTAGGGTCTTCCAAATATCACTGTGCCAATTCCACAAGAAGAGCCTTAGCGAAAGGCTTCTTGAAGGGAAAGATGTAACTCTTTGAGATGAATTAACAGAACACAGAGCAGTTTCTCAGAAAGCTTCTTTCCAGTTTTGAACGGAAGATATTTCCTTTTTAACCATAGCCCCCTATGGGTTTCCAAATATCACTTTGCCAATTCCACAAGGACAGCCTTAGCGAAAGGCTTCTTGAAGGGAAAGATGTAACTCTGTGAGATGAATTAACAGAACACAGAGCAGTTTCTCAAGCTTCTTTCCAGTTTTGAGCGGAAGATATTTCCTTTTTCACCATTGAACTGTATGGGCTTCCAAATATCACTTTGCCAATTCCACAAGAACAGCCTTAGCAAAGGCTTCTTGAAGGAAAGATGTAACTCTTTGAGATGAATTAACAGAACACAGAGCAGTTTCTCAAGCTTCTTTCCAGTTTTGAACGGAAGATATTTCCTTTTTACCATAGCCCTCTATGGGCTTAAAATATCACTTTGCCAATTCCAGAAGAACAGCCTTAGCGAAAGGCTCTTGAAGGAAAGATGTAACTCTGTGAGATGAATTAACAGAACACAGAGCAGTTTCTCAAGCTTCTTTCCAGTTTTGAGCGGAAGATATTTCCTTTTCACCATACCCTTCTAAGGGCTTCCAAATATTGCTTTGCCAATTCCACAAGAACAGAATTAGCGAAGGCTTCTTGAAGGGAAAGATGTAACTCTGTGAGATGAATTAACAGAACACAGAGCAGTTTCTCAAGCTTCTTTCCAGTTTTGAACGTAAGATATTTCCTTTTTCACCATAGCCCTCTATGGGCTTCCAAATATCACTTTGCCAATTCCACAAGAACAGCCTTAGCGAAGGCTTCTTGAAGTGAAAGATGTAACTCTGTGAGATGAATTAACAGAACACAGAGCAGTTTCTCAAGCTTCTTTCCGTTTTGAACGGAAGATATTTCCTTTTCACCAGAGCCCTCTATGGGCTTCCAAATATCACTTTGCCAATTCCACAAGAACAGCCTTAGCGAAAGGCTTCTTGAAGGAAAGATGTAACTCTGTGAGATGAATTAACAGAACACAGAGCAGTTTCTCAAGCTTCTTTCCAGTTTTGAACGTAAGATATTTCCTTTTCACCATAGCCCTATGGGCTTCCAAATATCACTTTGCCAATTCCACAAGAACAGCCTTAGCGAAGGCTTCTTGAAGTGAAAGATGTAACTCTGTGAGATGAATTAACAGAACACAGAGCAGTTTCTCAGAAAGCTTCTTTCCAGTTTTGAGCGGAAGATATTTCCTTTTCACCATAGCCCTCTATGGGCTTCCAAATATCACTTTGCCAATTCCACAAGAACAGCCTTAGCGAAAGGCTTGAAGTGAAAGATGTAACTCTGTGAGATGAATTAACAGAACACAGAGCAGTTTCTCAGAAAGCTTCTTTCCAGTTTTGAGCGGAAGATATTTCCTTTTCACCATAGCCCTCTAAGGGCTTCCAAATATCACTTTGCCAATTCTACAAGAACAGCCTTAGCGAAAGGGTTCTTCAAGGGAAAGATGTAACTCTGTGAGATGAATTAACAGAACACAGAGCAGTTTCTCAGAAAGCTTCTTTCCAGTTTTGAACGGAAGATAATTCCTGTTTCACCATAGCCCTCTATGGGATTCCAAATATCCCTTTGCCAATTCCACAAGAACAGCCTTTACGAAAAGGTTCTTGAAGGGAAAATGTAACTCGGTGAGATGAAATAACAGAACACAGAGCAGTTTCTCAGAAAGCTTCTTTCCAGTTTTGAAGGGAAGATATTTCCTGTTTCACCGTAGCCCTCTGTGGGCTTCCAAATATCACGTTGCCAATTCCAGAAGAACAGCCTTAGCGAAAGGCTTCCTGAAGGGAAAGATGTAACTCTGTGAGATGAATTAACAGAACACAGAGCAGTTTCTCAGAAAGCTTCTTTCCAGTTTTGAACGGAAGATATTTCCTTTTCACCATAGCCCTCTATGGGCTTCCAAATATCCCTTTGCCAATTCCACAAGAACAGCCTTAGCGAAAAGCTTCTTGAAGGAAAATGTAACTGTGAGATGAAATAACAGAACACAAAGCAGTTTCTCAGAAAGCTTCTTTCCAGTTTTGAAGGAAGATATTTCCTTTTCACCATAGCCCTCTAAGGGCTTCCAAATATCACTTGCCAATTCCACAAGAACAGCCTTGGCAAAGGCTTCTTGAAGGAAAGATGTAACTCTGTGAGATGAATTATCAGAACACAGAGCAGTTTCTCAGAAGGCTTCTTTCCAGTTTTGAACGGAAGATATTTCCTTTTACACCATAACCTCTAAGGGTTTCCAAATAACCCTTTGCCATTTAACAAGAAAAGCCTTAGCGAAAGGCTTCTTGAAGGAAAGATGTAACTCTGTGAGACGAATTAACAGAACACAATGCAGTTTCTCAGAAAGCTTCTTTCCAGTTTTGAAGGAAGATATTTCCTTTTCACCATAGCCCTCTATGGGCTTCCAAATATCACTTTGCCAATTCCACAAGAACAGCCTTAGCGAAAGGCTTCTTGCAGGAAAGATGTAACTCTGTGAGATGAATTAACAGAACACAGAGCAGTTTCTCAGGAAGCTTCTTTCCAGTTTTGAACGGAAGATATTTCCTTTTCACCATAGCCCTCTATGGGCTTCCAAATATCCTTGCCAATTCCACAAGAACAGCCTTAGCGAAAGGCTTTTGAAGGAAAGATGTAACTCTGTGAGATGAATTAACAGAACACAGAGCAGTTTCTCAGAAGGCTTCTTTCCAGTTTTGAACGGAAGATATTTCCTTTTACACCATAACCCTCTAAGGGTTTCCAAATAACCCTTTGCCATTCCACAAGAAAAGCCTTAGCGAAAGGCTTCTTGAAGGGAAAGATGTAACTCTGTGAGACGAATTAACAGAACACAGAGCAGTTTCTCAGAAAGCTTCTTTCCAGTTTTGAACGGAAGATATTACCTGTTTCACCGTAGCCCTCTATGGGCTTCCAAATATCACTTTGCCAATTCCACAAGAACAGCCTTAGCAAAAGGCTCCTTGAAGGGAATGATGTAACTCTGTGAGATGAATTAACACAACACAGAGCAGATTCTCAGAAAGCTTCTTTCCAGTTTTGAACGGAAGATATTTCCTTTTCACCATAGACCTCTATGGGCTTCCAAATATCACTTTGCCAATTCCACAAGACCAGCCTTAGGAAAGGCTTCTTGAAGGAAAGATGTAACTCTGTGATATGAATTAACAGAATACAGAACAGATTCTCAGAAAGCTTCTTTCCAGTTTTGAACGGAAGATATTTCCTTTTTCACCATAGCAATCTATGGGCTTCCAAATATCGCTTTGCCAATTCCACAAGAACAGCCTTAGCGAAAGGCTTCTTGAAGGAAAGATGTAACTCTGTGAGATGAATTAACAGAACACAGAGCAGTTTCTCAGAAAGCTTCTTTCCAGTTTTGAACGGAAGATATTTCCTTTTTCACCATAGCCCTCTATGGGCTTCCAAATATCACTTTGCTAATTCCACAAGAACAGCCTTAGCGAAAGGCTTCTTGAAGGAAAGATGTAACTCTGTGATATGAATTAACAGAATACAGAACAGATTCTCAGAAAGCTTCTTTCCAGTTTTGAACGGAAGATATTTCCTTTTCACCATAGCAATCTATGGGCTTCCAAATATCACTTGCCAATTCCACAAGAACAGCCTTAGCGAAAGGCTCTTGAAGGAAAGATGTAACTCTGTGAGATGAATTAACAGAACACAGAGCAGTTTCTCAGAAAGCTTCTTTCCAGTTTTGAACGGAAGATATTTCCTTTTTCACCGTAGCCTCTATGGGCTTCCAAATATCACTTTGCTAATTCCACAAGAACAGCCTTAGCGAAAGGCTTCTTGAAGGGAAAGATGTAATTCTTTGAGATGAATTAACAGAACACAGAGCAGTTTCTCAGAAAGCTTCTTTCCAGTTTTGAACGGAAGATATTTCCTTTTTCACCGTAGCCCTCTATGGGTTTCCAAATATCACTTTGCCAATTCCACAAGAACAGCCTTAGCGAAAGGCTTCTTGAAGGGAAAGATGTAACTCTGTGAGATGAATTAACAGAATACAGAGCAGTTTCTCACAAAGCTTCTTTCCGGTTTTGAACGGAAGATATTTCCTTTTTCACCATTGCCCTCTATGGGCTTCCAAATATCACTTTGCCAATTCCACAAGAACAGCCTTAGCGAAAGGCTTCTTGAAGGGAAAGATGTAACTCTGTGAGATGAATTAACAGAACACAGAGCAGTTTCTCAGAAAGCTTCTTTCCAGTTTTGAACGGAAGATATTTCCTTTTTCACCATAGCCCTCTATGGGATTCCAAATATCCCTTTGCCAATTCCACAAGAACAGCCTTAACGAAAAGCTTCTTGAAGGGAAAATGTAACTCGGTGAGATGAAATAACAGAACACAGAGCAGTTTCTCAGAAAGCTTCTTTCCAGTTTTGAAGGGAAGATATTTCCTGTTTCACCGTAGCCCTCTATGGGCTTCCAAATATCACGTTGCCAATTCCAGAAGAACAGCCTTAGCGAAAGTCTTCCTGAAAGGAAAGATGTAACTCTGGGAGATGAATTAACAGAACACAGAGCAGTTTCTCAGAAAGCTTCTTTCCAGTTTTGAACGGAAGATATTTCCTTTTTCACCATAGCCCTCTAGGGTCTTCCAAATATCACTTTGCCAATTCCACAAGAACAGCCTTAGCGAAAGGCTTCTTGAAGGGAAAGATGTAACTCTGTGAGATGAATTAACAGAACACAGAGCAGTTTCTCAGAAAGCTTCTTTCCAGTTTTGAACGGAAGATATTTCCTTTTTCACCGTAGCCCTCTATGGGCTTCCAAATATCACTGTGCCAATTCCACAAGAAGAGCCATAGCGAAAGGCTTCTGTAAGGGATACATGTAACTCTGTGAGATGAATTAGCAGAACACAGAGCAGTTTCTCAGAAAGCTTCTTTCCAGTTTTGAACGGAAGATAATTCCTTTTTCACCACAGCCCTCTATGGGCTTCCAAATATCACTTTGCCAATTCCACAAGAACAGCCTTAGCGAAAGGCTTCTTGAACGGAAAGATGTAACTCTGTGAGATGAATTAACAGAACACAGAGCAGTTTCTCAGAAAGCTTCTTTCCAGTTTTGAACGGAAGATATTTCCTTCTTCACCATAGCCCTCTAAGGGCTTCCAAATATCACTTTGCCAATTCCACAAGAACAGCCTTGGCAAAGGCTTCTTGAAGGGAAAATGTAACTCGGTGAGATGAAATAACAGAACACAGAGCAGTTTCTCAGAAAGCTTCTTTCCAGTTTTGAAGGGAAGATATTTCCTGTTTCACCGTAGCCCTCTATGGGCTTCCAAATATCACGTTGCCAATTCCAGAAGAACAGCCTTAGCGAAAGTCTTCCTGAAGGGAAAGATGTAACTCTGTGAGATGAATTGACAGAACACAGAGCAGTTTCTCAGAAAGCTTCTTTCCAGTTTTGAACGGAAGATATTTCCTTTTTCACCATAGCCCTCTAGGGTCTTCCAAATATCACTTTGCCAATTCCACAAGAACAGCCTTAGCGAAAGGCTTCTTGAAGGGAAAGATGTAACTCTGTGAGATGAATTAACAGAACACAGAGCAGTTTCTCAGACGGCTTCTTTCCAGTTTTGAACGGAAGATATTTCCTTTTACACCATAACCCTCTAAGGGTTTCCACATAACCCTTTGCCATTCCACAAGAAAAGCCTTAGCGAAAGTCTTCTTGAAAGGAAAGATGTAACTCTGTGAGATGAATTAACAGAACACAGAGCAGTTTCTCAGAAAGCTTCTTTCCAGTTTTGAACGGAAAATATTACCTGTTTCACCGTAGCCCTCTAAGGGCTTCCAAATATCACTTTGCCAATTCCACAAGAACAGCCTTAGCCAAAGGCTCCTTGAAGGGAATGATGTAACTCTGTGAGATGAATTAACACAACACAGAGCAGATTCTTAGAAAGCTTCTTTCCAGTTTTTAACGGAAGGTATTTCCTTTTTCACCATAGACCTCTATGGGCTTCCAAATATCACTTTGCCAATTCCACAAGACCAGCCTTAGGGAAAGGCTTCTTGAAAGGAAAGATGTACCTCTGTGATATGAATTAACAGAATACAGAACAGATTCTCAGAAAGCTTCTTTCCAGTTTTGAACGGAAGATATTTCCTTTTTCACCATAGAAATCTATGGGTTTCCAAATATCGCTTTGCCAATTCCACAGGAACGGCCTTAGCGAAAGGCTTCTTGAAGGGAAAGATGTAACTCTGTGAGATGAATTAACAGAACACAGAGTAGTTTCGCAGACAGCTTCTTAACAGTTTTGAACGGAAGATATTTCCTTTTTCACCATAGCCCTCTATGGGCTTCCAAATATCACTTTGCCAATTCCACAGGAACGGCCTTAGCGAAAGTCTTCTTGAAGGGAAAGATGTAACTCTGTGAGATGAATTAACAGAACACGGAGCAGTTTCTCAGAAAGCTTCCTTCCAGTTTTGAACGGAAGATATTTCTTTTTCACCGTAGCCATCTACGGGCTTCCATATATCACTTTGCCAATTCCACAAGAACAGCCTTAGCGAAAGGCTTCTTGAAGGGAAAGACGTAACTCTGTGAGATGAATTAACAGAACACGGAGCAGTTTCTCTAAAAGCTTCCTTCCAGTTTTGAACGGAAGATATTTCCTTTTTCACCGTATCCCTCTATCGGCTTCCAAATATCACTGTGCCAATTCCACTAGAAGAGCCTTAGCGAAAGGCTTCTGTAAGGGATACATGTAACTCTGGGAGATGAATTAGCAGAACGCAGAGCAGTTTCTCAGAAAGCTTCTTTCCAGTTATGAACGGAAGGTAATTCCTTTTTCACCACAGCCCTCTATGGGCTTCCAAATATGACTTTGCCAATTCCACAAGAACAGCCTTAGCGAAAGGCTTCTTGAACGGAAAGATGTAACTCTGTGAGATGAATTAACAGAACACAGAGCAGTTTCTCAGAAAGCTTCTTTCCAGTTTTGAACGGAAGATATTTCCTTCTTCACCATAGCCCTCTAAGGGCTTCCAAATATCACTTTGCCAATTCCACAAGAACAGCCTTGGCAAAGGCTTCTTGAAGGGAAAGATGTAACTCTGTGAGATGAATTATCAGAACACAGAGCAGTTTCTCAGAAGGCTTCTTTCCAGTTTTGAACGGAAGATATTTCCTTTTACACCATAACCCTCTAAGGGTTTCCAAATAACCCTTTGCCATTTAACAAGAAAAGCCTTAGCGAAAGGCTTCTTGAAGGGAAAGATGTAACTCTGTGAGACGAATTAACAGAACACAATGCAGTTTCTCAGAAAGCTTCTTTCCAGTTTTGAAGGGAAGATATTTCCTTTTTCACCATAGCCCTCTATGGGCTTCCAAATATCACTTTGCCAATTCCACAAGAACAGCCTTAGCGAAAGGCTTCTTGCAGGAAAGATGTAACTCTGTGAGACGAATTAACAGAACACAGAGCAGTTTCTCAGGAAGCTTCTTTCCAGTTTTGAACGGAAGATATTTCCTTTTCACCATAGCCTCTATGGGCTTCCAAATATCCCTTTGCCAATTCCACAAGAACAGCCTTAGCGAAGGCTTCTTGAAGGAAAGATGTAACTCTGGGAGATGAATTAACAGAACACAGAGCAGTTTCTCAGAAAGCTTCTTTCCAGTTTTGAACGGAAGATATTTCCTTTTTCACCATAGCCCTCTATGGGCTTCCAAATATCCCTTTGCCAGTTCCAAAAGAACAGCCTTAGCGAAAGTCTTCTTGAAGGGAAAGATGTAACTCTGTGAGATGAATTTACAGAACACAGAGCAGTTTCTCAGAAGGCTTCTTTCCAGTTTTGAACGGAAGATATTTCCTTTTACACCATAACCCTCTAAGGGTTTCCAAATAACCCTTTGCCATTCCACAAGAAAAGCCTTAGCGAAAGGCTCTTGAAGGGAAAGATGTAACTCTGTGAGACGAATTAACAGAACCCAGAGCAGTTTCTCAGAAAGCTTCTTTCCAGTTTTGAACGGAAGATATTACCTGTTTCACCGTAGCCCTCTATGGGCTTCCAAATATCACTTTGCCAATTCCACAAGAACAGCCTTAGCAAAAGGCTCCTTGAAGGGAATGATGTAACTCTGTGAGATGAATTAACACAACACAGAGCAGATTCTTAGAAAGCTTCTTTCCAGTTTTAACGGAAGATATTTCCTTTTTCACCATAGACCTCTATGGGCTTCCAAATATCACTTTGCCAATTCCACAAGACCAGCCTTAGGGAAAGGCTTCTTGAAAGGAAAGATGTACCTCTGTGATATGAATTAACAGAATACAGAACAGATTCTCAGAAAGCTTCATTCCAGTTTTGAACGGAAGATATTTCCTTTTTCACCATAGCAATCTATGGGCTTCCAAATATCGCTTTGCCAATTCCACAAGAACAGCCTTAGCGAAAGGCTTCTTGAAGGGAAAGATGTAACTCTGTGAGATGAATTAACAGAACACAGAGCAGTTTCTCACAAAGCTTCTTTCCGGTTTTGAACGGAAGATATTTCCTTTTTCACTATTGCCCTCTATGGGCTTCCAAATATCACTTTGCCAATTCCACAAGAACAGCCTTAGCGAAAGGCTTCTTGAAGGGAAAGATGTAACTCTGTGAGATGAATTAACAGAACACAGAGCAGTTTCTCAGAGCTTCTTTCCAGTTTTGAACGGAAGATATTTCCTTTTCACCATAGCCCTCTATGGGCTTCCAAATATCACTTTGCCAATTCCACAAGAACAGCCTTAACGAAAAGCTTCTTGAAGGAAAATGTAACTCGTGAGATGAAATAACAGAACACAGAGCAGTTTCTCAGAAAGCTTCTTTCCAGTTTTGAAGGAAGATATTTCCTGTTTCACCGTAGCCTCTATGGGCTTCCAAATATCATGTTGCCAATTCCAGAAGAACAGCCTTAGCGAAAGTCTTCCTGAAGGAAAGATGTAACTCTGTGAGATGAATTAACAGAACACAGAGCAGTTTCTCAAGCTTCTTTCCAGTTTTGAACGGAAGATATTTCCTTTTCACCATAGCCCTCTAGGGTCTTCCAAATATCACTTTGCCAATTCCACAAGAACAGCCTTAGCGAAGGCTTCTTGAAGGAAAGATGTAACTCTGTGAGATGAATTAACAGAACACAGAGCAGTTTCTCAGAAGCTTCTTTCCAGTTTTGAGCGGAAGATATTTCCTTTTCACCGTAGCCCTCTATGGGCTTCCAAATATCACTGTGCCAATTCCACAAGAAGAGCCATAGCGAAGGCTTCTGTAAGGGATACATGTAACTCTGTGAGATGAATTAGCAGAACACAGAGCAGTTTCTCAGAAAGCTTCTTTCCAGTTTTGAGCGGAAGATAATTCCTTTTTCACCACAGCCTCTATGGGCTTCCAAATATCACTTTGCCAATTCCACAAGAACAGCCTTAGCGAAAGGCTTCTTGAACGGAAAGATGTAACTCTGTGAGATGAATTAACAGAACACAGAGCAGTTTCTCAGAAAGCTTCTTTCCAGTTTTGAACGGAAGATATTTCCTTCTTCACCATAGCCCTCTAAGGGCTTCCAAATATCACTTTGCCAATTCCACAAGAACAGCCTTGGCAAAGGCTTCTTGAAGGAAAATGTAACTCGGTGAGATGAAATAACAGAACACAGAGCAGTTTCTCAGAAAGCTTCTTTCCAGTTTTGAAGGAAGATATTTCCTGTTTCACCGTAGCCCTCTATGGGCTTCCAAATATCGCTTTGCCAATTCCAGAAGAACAGCCTTAGCGAAAGGCTTCTGAAGGAAAGATGTAACTCTGTGAGATGAATTTACAGAACACAGAGGAGGTTCTGAGAAAGCTTCCTTCCAGTTTTGAACGGAAGATATTTCCTTTTCACCGTAGCCATCTACGGTCTTCCAAATATCACTTTGCCACTTCCACAAGAACAGCCTTAGCGAAAGGCTTCTTGAAGGGAAAGATGTAACTCTGTGAGATGAATTAACAGAACACAGAGTAGTTTCGCAGACAGCTTCTGAACAGTTTTGAACGGAAGATATTTCCTTTTTCACCATAGCCCTCTATGGGCTTCCAAATATCACTTTGCCAATTCCACAGGAACGGCCTTAGCGAAAGTCTTCTTGAAGGGAAAGATGTAACTCTGTCAGGTGAATTAACAGAACACGGAGCAGTTTCTCAGAAAGCTTCCTTCCAGTTTTGAACGGAAGATATTTCTTTTTCACCGTAGCCATCTACTGGCTTCCATATATCACTTTGCCAATTCCACAAGAACAGCCTTAGCGAAAGGCTTCTTGAAGGGAAAGACGTAACTCTGTGAGATGAATTAACAGAACACGGAGCAGTTTCTCTAAAAGCTTCCTTCCAGTTTTGAACGGAAGATGATTCCTTTTTCACCATAGCCCTCTACGGGCTTCCAAATATCACTTTGCCAATTCCACAAGAACAGCCTTAGCGAAAGGCTTCTTGAAGGGAAAGATGTAACTCTGTGAGATGAATTAACAGAACACAGAGCAGTTTCTCAGAAAGCTTCTTTCCAGTTTTGAACGGAAGATATTTCCTTTTTCACCGTAGCCCTCTATGGGCTTCCAAATATCACTGTGCCAATTCCACAAGAAGAGCCTTAGCGAAAGGCTTCTGTAAGGGATACATGTAACTCTGTGAGATGAATTAGCAGAACACAGAGCAGTTTCTCAGAAAGCTTCTTTCCAGTTTTGAACGGAAGATAATTCCTTTTTCACCACAGCCCTCTATGGGCTTCCAAATATCACTTTGCCAATTCCACAAGAACAGCCTTAGCGAAAGGCTTCTTGAACGGAAAGATGTAACTCTGTGAGATGAATTAACAGAACACAGAGCAGTTTCTCAGAAAGCTTCTTTCCAGTTTTGAACGGAAGATATTTCCTTCTTCACCATAGCCCTCTAAGGGCTTCCAAATATCACTTTGCCAATTCCACAAGAACAGCCTTGGCAAAGGCTTCTTGAAGGGAAAGATGTAACTCTGTGAGATGAATTATCAGAACACAGAGCAGTTTCTCAGAAGGCTTCTTTCCAGTTTTGAACGGAAGATATTTCCTTTTACACCATAACCCTCTAAGGGTTTCCACATAACCCTTTGCCATTCCACAAGAAAAGCCTTAGCGAAAGTCTTCTTGAAGGGAAAGATGTAACTCTGTGAGACGAATTAACAGAACACAGAGCAGTTTCTCAGAAAGCTTCTTTCCAGTTTTGAACGGAAGATATTACCTGTTTCACCGTAGCCCTCTAAGGGCTTCCAAATATCACTTTGCCAATTCCACAAGAACAGCCTTAGCCAAAGGCTCCTTGAAGGGAATGATGTAACTCTGTGAGATGAATTAACACAACACAGAGCAGATTCTTAGAAAGCTTCTTTCCAGTTTTAACGGAAGGTATTTCCTTTTCACCATAGCCCTCTATGGGCTTCCAAATATCACTTTGCCAATTCCACAAGAACAGCCTTAGGAAAGGCTTCTTGAAAGGAAAGATGTACCTCTGTGATATGAATTAACAGAATACAGAACAGATTCTCAGAAAGCTTCTTTCCAGTTTTGAACGGAAGATATTTCCTTTTTCACCATAGAAATCTATGGGTTTCCAAATATCGCTTTGCCAATTCCACAAGAACAGCCTTAGCAAAAGGCTTCTTGAAGGGAAAGATGTAACTCTGTGAGATGAATTAACAGAACACAGAGCAGTTTCTGAGAAAGCTTCTTTCCAGTTTTGAACGGAAGATATTTCCTTTTCACCGTAGCCATCTACGGTCTTCCAAATATCACTTTGCCACTTCCACAAGAACAGCCTTAGCGAAAGGCTTCTTGAAGGGAAAGATGTAACTCTGTGAGATGAATTAACAGAACACAGAGTAGTTTCGCAGACAGCTTCTTAACAGTTTTGAACGGAAGATATTTCCTTTTTCACCATAGCCCTCTATGGGCTTCCAAATATCACTTTGCCAATTCCACAGGAACGGCCTTAGCGAAAGTCTTCTTGAAGGGAAAGATGTAACTCTGTGAGGTGAATTAACAGAACACGGAGCAGTTTCTCAGAAAGCTTCCTTCCAGTTTTGAACGGAAGATATTTCTTTTTCACCGTAGCCCTCTATGGGCTTCCAAATATCACTTTGCCAATTCCACAAGACCAGCCTTAGGGAAAGGCTTCTTGAAGGAAAGATGTAACTCTGTGAGATGAATTAACAGAACACGGAGCAGTTTCTCTAAAAGCTTCCTTCCAGTTTTGAGCGGAAGATGTTTCCTTTTCACCATAGCCCTCTACGGGCTTCCAAATATCACTTGCCAATTCCACAAGAACAGCCTTAGCAAACGCTTCTTGAAGGAAAGATGTAACTCTCTGAGATGAATTAACAGAACACAGAGCAGTTTCTCAGAAAGCTTCTTTCCAGTTTTGAACGGAAGATATTTCGTTTTCACCATAGCCCTCTATGGGCTTCCAAATATCACTTTGCCATTCCACAAGAACAGCCTTAGCGAAAGGCTTCTTGAAGGAAAGATGTAACTCTGTGAGATGAATTAAGAGAACACAGAGCAGTTTCTCAGGAAGCTTCCTTCCAGTTTTGAACGGAAGATATTTCCTTTTTCACCATAGCCCTCTAAGGGCTTCCAAATATCACTTTGCCAATTCCACAAGAACAGCCTTAGCGAAAGGCTTCTTGAAGGGAAAGATGTAACTCTGTGAGATGAATTAACAGAACACAGAGCAGTTTCTCAGAAAGCTTCTTTCCAGTTTTGAACGGAAGATATTTCCTTTTTCACCATAGCCCTCTAAGGGCTTCCAAATATCACTTTGCCAATTCCACAAGAATATCCTTAACAAAAGGCTTCTTGAAGGGAAAGATGTAACTCTGTGAGATGAATTAAGAGAACACAGAGCAGTTTCTCAGAAAGCTTCTTTCCAGTTTTGAACGGAAGATATTTCCTTTTTCTCCATAGCCCTCTATGGGCTTCCAAATATCACTTTGCCAATTCCACAAGAACAGCCTTAGCGAAAGGCTTGTTGAAGGGAAAGAAGTAACTCTGTGATATGAGATGAATTAACAGAACACAGAGCAGTTTCTCAGAAAGCTTCTTTCAAGTTTTGAAAGGAAGATATTTCCTTTTTCACCGTAGCCCTCTATGGGCTTCCAAATATCACTTTGCCAATTCCACAAGAACAGCCTTAGCGAAAGGCTTATTGAAGGGAATGATGTAAATCTGTGAGATGAATTTACAGAACACAGAGCAGTTTCTCAGAAAGCTTCTTTCCAGTTTTGAACGGAAGATATTTCCTTTATCACCGTAGCCCTCTATGGGCTTCCAAATATCACTTTGCCTATACCACAAGAACAGCCTTAGCGAAAGGCTTCTTGAAGGGAAAGATGTAACTCTGTGAGATGAATTACCAGTACACAGAGCAGTTTCTCAGAAAGCTTCTTTCCAGTTTTTAACGGAAGATATTTCCTTTTTCACCATAGCCTTCTAAGGGCTTCCAAATATCACTTTGCCAATTCCACAAGAACAGCCTTAGCAAAAGGCTTCTTGAAGGGAAAGATGTAACTCTGTGAGATGAATTAAGAGAACACAGAGCAGTTTCTCAGAAAGCTTCTTTCCAGTTTTGAACGGAAGATATTTTTTCACCATAGCCCTCTTAGGGCTTCCAAATATCACTTTGCCAATTCCACAAGAACGGCCTTAGCGAAAGGCTTCTTGAAGGGAATGATGTAACTCTGTGAGATGAATTAGCAGAATGCAGAGCAGTTTCTCAGAAAGCTTCTTTCCAGTTTTGAACGGAAGATATTTTTTTTTCACCGTAGCCCTCTAAGGGCTTCCAAATATCACTTTGCAATTCCACAAGAACAGCCTTAGCGAAGGCTTCTTGAAGGGAAAGATGTAACTCTGTGAGATGAATTAACAGAACACAGAGCAGTTTCAGAAAGCTTCTTTCCAGTTTTGAACGGAAGATATTTCCTTTTTCACCATAGCCCTCTATGGGCTTCCAAATATCACTTTGCCAATTCCACAAGAACAGCCTTAGCGAAAGGCTTCTTGAAGGGAAAGACGTAACTCTGTGAGATGAATTAAGACAACACAGAACAGTTTCTCAGAAAGCTTCTTTCCAGTTTTGAACGGAAGATATTTCCTTTTTCACCATAGCCCTCTATCGGCTTCTAAATATCCCTTTGCCAATTACACAAGAACAGCCTTGGCGAATGTTTTCTTGAAGGGAAAGATGTAACTCTGTGACATGAATTAACAGAACACACAGCAGTTTCTCAGAAAACTTCTTTCCAGTTTTGAACGGAAGATATTTCCTTTTTCACCATAGCCCTCTATGGGCTTCCAAATATCACTTTGCCAATTCAACAAGAACAGCCTTAGCGAACGGCTTCTTGAAGGGAAAGATGTAACTCTGTGAGATGAATTAACAGAACACAGAGCAGTTTCTCATAAAGCTTCTTTCCAGTTTTGAACGGAAGATATTTCCTTTTTCAACATAGCCCTCTATGGGCTTCCAAATATCACTTTGCGAATTCCACAAGAACAGCCTTAGCGAAAGTCTTCTTGCAGGGAAAGATGTAACTCTGTGAGATGAGATGAATTACCAGAACACAGAGCAGTTTCTCAGAAAGCTTCTTTCAAGTTTTGAAAGGAAGATATTTCCTTTTTCAACATAGCCCTCTATAAGCTTCCAAATATCACTTTGCCAATTCCACAAGAACAGCCTTAGCGAAAGGCTTCTTGAAGGGAATGATGTAAATATGTGAGGTGAATTTACAGAACACAGAGCAGTTTCTCAGAAAGCTTCTTTCCAGTTTTGAACGGAAGATATTTCCTTTTTCACCGTAGACCTCTATGGGCTTCCAAATATCACTTTGCCTATACCACAAGAACAGCCTTAGCGAAAGGCTTCTTGAAGGGAAAGATGTAACTCTGCGAGATGAATTACCAGAACACAGAGCAGTTTCTCAGAAAGCTTCTTTCCAGTTTTAACGGAAGATATTTCCTTTTCACCATAGCCCTCTAAGGGCTTCCAAATATCACTTTGCCAATTCCACAAGAACAGCCTTAGCAAAAGGCTTCTTGAAGGAAAGATGTAACTCTGTGAGATGAATTAACAGAACACAGAGCAGTTTCTCAAGCTTCTTTCCAGTTTTGAGCGGAACATATTTCCTTTTCACCATAGCCCTCTATTGTCTTCCAAATATCACTTTGCCAATCCCACAAGAACAGCCTTAGCTAAACGCTTCTTGAAGGGAAAGATGTAACTCTGTGAGATGAATTAACAGAACACAGAGCAGTTTCTCAAGCTTCTTTCCAGTTTTGAGCGGAAGATATTTCCTTTTCACCATAGCCTCTATGGGATTCCAAATATCCCTTTGCCAATTCCACAAGAACAGCCTTAACGAAAAGGTCTTGAAGGGAAAATGTAACTCGGTGAGATGAAATAACAGAACACAGAGCAGTTTCTCAGAAAGCTTCTTTCCAGTTTTGAAGGGAAGATATTTCCTGTTTCACCATAGCCCTCTATGGGCTTCCAAATATCACGTTGCCAATTCCAGAAGAACAGCCTTAGCGAAAGTCTTCCTGAAGGGAAAGATGTAACTCTGTGAGATGAATTAACAGAACACAGAGCAGTTTCTCAGAAAGCTTCTTTCCAGTTTTGAACGGAAGATAATTCCTTTTTCACCACAGCCCTCTATGGGCTTCCAAATATCACTTGCCAATTCCACAAGAACAGCCTTAGCGAACTTCTTGAGCGGAAAGATGTAACTCTGTGAGGTGAATTAACAGAACACAGAGCAGTTTCTCAGAAAGCTTCTTTCCAGTTTTGAACGGAAGATATTTCCTTCTTCACCATAGCCCTCTAAGGGCTTCCAAATATCACTTTGCCAATTCCACAAGAACAGCCTTGGCAAAGGCTTCTTGAAGGGAAAGATGTAACTCTGTGAGATGAATTATCAGAACACAGAGCAGTTTCTCAGAAGGCTTCTTTCCAGTTTTGAACGGAAGATATTTCCTTTTACACCATAACCCTCTAAGGGTTTCCACATAACCCTTTGCCATTCCACAAGAAAAGCCTTAGCGAAAGTCTTCTTGAAGGGAAAGATGTAACTCTGTGAGACAAATTAACAGAACACAGAGCAGTTTCTCAGAAAGCTTCTTTTCAGTTTTGAACGGAAGATATTACCTGTTTCACCGTAGCCCTCTAAGGGCTTCCAAATATCACTTTGCCAATTCCACAAGAACAGCCTTAGCCAAAGGCTCCTTGAAGGGAATGATGTAACTCTGTGAGATGAATTAACACAACACAGAGCAGATTCTTAGAAAGCTTCTTTCCAGTTTTTAACGGAAGGTATTTCCTTTTTCACCATAGACCTCTATGGGCTTCCAAATATCACTTTGCCAATTCCACAAGACCAGCCTTAGGGAAAGGCTTCTTGAAAGGAAAGATGTACCTCTGTGATATGAATTAACAGAATACAGAACAGATTCTCAGAAAGCTTCTTTCCAGTTTTGAACGGAAGATATTTCCTTTTTCACCATAGCAATCTATGGGCTTCCAAATATCGCTTTGCCAATTCCACAAGAACAGCCTTAGCCAAAGGCTCCTTGAAGGGAATGATGTAACTCTGTGAGATGAATTAACACAACACAGAGCAGATTCTTAGAAAGCTTCTTTCCAGTTTTTAACGGAAGGTATTTCCTTTTTCACCATAGACCTCTATGGGCTTCCAAATATCACTTTGCCAATTCCACAAGACCAGCCTTAGGGAAAGGCTTCTTGAAAGGAAAGATGTACCTCTGTGATATGAATTAACAGAATACAGAACAGATTCTCAGAAAGCTTCTTTCCAGTTTTGAACGGAAGATATTTCCTTTTTCACCATAGCAATCTATGGGCTTCCAAATATCGCTTTGCCAATTCCACAAGAACAGCCTTAGCAAAAGGCTTCTTGAAGGGAAAGATGTAACTCTGTGAGATGAATTAACAGAACACAGAGCAGGTTCTGAGAAAGCTTCTTTCCAGTTTTGAACGGAAGATATTTCCTTTTCACCGTAGCCATCTACGGGCTTCCAAATATCACTTTGCCACTTCCACAAGAACAGCCTTAGCGAAAGGCTTCTTGAAGGGAAAGATGTAACTCTGTGAGATGAATTAACAGAACACAGAGTAGTTTCGCAGACAGCTTCTTAACAGTTTTGAACGGAAGATATTTCCTTTTTCACCATAGCCCTCTATGGGCTTCCAAATATCACTTTGCCAATTCCACAGGAACGGCCTTAGCGAAAGTCTTCTTGAAGGGAAAGATGTAACTCTGTGAGGTGAATTAACAGAACACGGAGCAGTTTCTCAGAAAGCTTCCTTCCAGTTTTGAACGGAAGATATTTCCTTTTCACCGTAGCCATCTACGGGCTTCCATATATCACTTTGCCAATTCCACAAGAACAGCCTTAGCGAAACGCTTCTTGAAGGGAAAGATGTAACTCTCTGAGATGAATTAACAGAACACAGAGCAGTTTCTCAGAAAGCTTCTTTCCAGTTTTGAACGGAAGATATTTCCTTTTTCACCATAGCCCTCTATGGGCTTCCAAATATCACTTTGCCAATTCCACAAGAACAGCCTTAGCGAAAGGCTTCTTGAAGGGAAAGATGTAACTCTGTGAGATGAATTAAGAGAACACAGAGCAGTTTCTCAGGAAGCTTCTTTCCAGTTTTGAACGGAAGATATTTCCTTTTTCACCATAGCCCTCTAAGGGCTTCCAAATATCACTTTGCCAATTCCACAAGAATATCCTTAACAAAAGGCTTCTTGAAGGGAAAGATGTAACCCTGCGAGATGAATTAAGAGAACACAGAGCAGTTTCTCAGAAAGCTTCTTTCCAGTTTTTAACGGAAGATATTTCCTTTTTCACCATAGCCCTCTATGGGCTTCCAAATATCACTTTGCCAATTCCACAAGAACATCCTTAACAAAAGGCTTCTTGAAGGGAAAGATGTAACTCTGTGAGATGAATTAGCAGAACACAGAGCAGTTTCTCAGAAAGCTTCTTTCCAGTTTTGAACGGAAGATATTTCCTTTTTCACCATAGCCCTCTTAGGGCTTCCAAATATCACTTTGCCAATTCCACAAGAACGGCCTTAGCGAAAGTCTTCTTGAAGGGAATGATGTAACTCTGTGAGATGAATTAGCAGAACGCAGAGCAGTTTCTCAGAAAGCTTCTTTCCAGTTTTGAACGGAAGATATTTTTTTTCACCGTAGCCCTCTAAGGGCTTCCAAATATCACTTTGCCAATTCCACAAGAACAGCCTTAGCGAAAGGCTTCTTGAAGGGAAAGATGTAACTCTGTGAGATGAATTAACAGAACACAGAGCAGTTTCCCAGAAAGCTTCTTTCCAGTTTTGAACGGAAGATATTTCCTTTTTCACCATAGCCCTCTATGGGCTTCCAAATATCACTGCCAATTCCACAAGAACAGACTTAGCGAAAGGCTTCTTGAAGGGAAAGATGTAACTCTGTGAGATGAATTAACAGAACACAGAGCAGTTTCTCAGAAAGCTTCTTTCCAGTTTTGAACGGAAGATATTTCCTTTTTCACCATAGCCCTCTATGGGCTTCCAAATATCTCTGCCAATTCCACAAGAACAGCCTTAGCGAAAGGCTTCTTGAAGGGAAAGACGTAACTCTGTGAGATGAATTAAGACAACACAGAACAGTTTCTCAGAAAGCTTCTTTCCCGTCTGTAGTGGTTGAGCCGGTGAAAACCAGATTGAGGCTGTCAAAATCGGTTTGAACCGGTCTGGTCTGGTTTGCGCTGGTCAAAACCGGCTCAGGTCGGTCAAAACCGGTTTGAGCCGGTCTGGTCTGGTTTGCACCGGTCATAACCCGTTTGTGGCCCAGTTTTAGGCGGTCTGGGCCTGTCTGGTCCGGTTTGATCCGGTCTCATCCGGTCAAAACAGGTTTTAGCTGGTCAAAATCGGTTTTATCCGGTCTGGAGTGACTTGAGCCTGTCAAAACCGGTTTCAGCCTGTCAAAACCGAATTGAGGCAGTCAAAACCGGTTTGAGCCGGTCTGGCCCGGTTTTAGCCAGTCTTTGCCTGTCTGGTCCGGTTTGATCCGGTTTCAGCCTGTCCAGGCCGGTCTGGTCCGGTTTGATCCGGTGTGACCCAGTCTGGTCTGGTATGATCTGTTGTCATCTGGTAAAAACCGGTTTGAGCCGCTCTGGTCCAGTTTGAGCTGGTCTGGTCTGGTTTGAGCCGGTCAAAACCGGTTCAAGCCGGTCAAAACCACTTTGAGCCGGTCTGGTCTGGTTTGCACCGGTCAAAACCGGTTTGTGGCCCAGTTTTAGGCGGTCTGGGCCGGTCTGGTCCGGTTTGATCCGATTTTAGCCAGTCTGGGCCGGTCTGATTCGGTTTGATCCGGTCTCATCCGGTCAAAACCGGTTTTAGCCGGTGAAAACCGGTTTCAGCCAGTCTGGTGTGGTTTGAGCATTTCAAAACCGGTTTGACCCAGTCAAAACAGGTTTGAGCCAGTCTGGTCTGGTTTCAGCCGGTCAAAACCACTTTATGGCCCGCTTTCAGCCGGTCTGGGCCGGCCTGGTACTGTTTGATCCGCTTTCAGCTGATCTGGCCCGGTAGAGTCTGGTTTGCTCCGGTCAAATCCGCTTTGAGCCGGTCAAAACCGTTTTGAGCCGGTTTGGTCTGGTTTGAACCGGTCAAAACCGGTTTGTGGCCCAGTTTTAGGCAGTCTGGGCCGGTCGGGTACAGTTTGATCTGATTTTAGCCTGTGTGGGCCGGTCTGATTCGGTTTGATCCGGTCTCATCCGGTCAAACCCGGTTTTAGCCGGTCAAAACCGGTTTCAGCCGGTCTGCTGTGGTTTGAGCCGGTCAAAACCGGTTCGAGCCGTTCAAAACCGGTTTGTGCCGGTCAAAACCGCATTGAACCAGTCTGGTCTGGTTTGAACTGGTCTAATCAGGTCAAAACCGGTTTAAGCTGCTGAAAACCGGTTTTACCCGGTCTGTAGTGGTTGAGCCGGTGAAAACCGGATTGAGGCTGTCAAAATCGGTTTGAACCGGTCTGGTCTGGTTTGCGCTGGTCAAAACCGGCTCAGGTCGGTCAAAACCGGTTTGAGCCGGTCTGGTCTGGTTTGCACCGGTCATAACCGGTTTGTGGCCCAGTTTTAGGCGGTCTGGGCCTGTCTGGTCCGGTTTGATCCGATTTTAGCTGGTCTGGGCCGGTCTGACTCGGTTTGATCCGGTCTCATCCGGTCAAAACCGGTTTTAGCTGGTCAAAATCGGTTTCAGCCGGTCTGGTGTGGTTTGAGCAGGTCAAAACCAGTTTCAGACGGTCAAAACCGGTTCGAGCCGTTCAAAACCTGTTTGTGCCGATTAAAACCGGATTGAACCGGTCTGGTCTGGTTTGAGCTGGTCTAATCAGGTCAAAACCGCTTTAAGCCGGTAAAAACCGGTTTTACCCGGTCTGGAGTGACTTGAGCCGGTCAAAACCGGTTTCAGCCTGTCAAAACCGAATTGAGGCAGTCAAAACCGGCCTGAGCCGGTCTGGTCTGGTTTGAGCTGGTCAAAACCACTTTATGGCCCGCTTTCAGCCGGTCTGGTCTGGTTTGAGCCGGTTTGGTCTGGTTTGATCCAGTGGCCCCAGTTTGGCCGTCTGCTCGGTTTGATCCGGTTTCAGCCGGTCTGGGCCGGTCGAGTCCGGTTTGATCCGGTCAAAACCGCTTTGAGCCGGTGAAAAAACGGTTTGAGCCGGTCTGGTCTGGTTTGAGCCAGTCTGCTCTGGTTTGAGCCGGTCAAAACCAGTTTCAGGCGGTCAAAACCGGTTCGAGCCGTTCAAAACCGGTTTGTGCCGATCAAAACCGGATTGAACCGGTCTGGTCTGGTTTGAGCTGGTCTAATCAGGTCAAAACCGCTTTAAGCCAGTAAAAACCGGTTTTACCCGGTCTGGAGTGACTTGAGCCTGTCAAAACCGGTTTCAGCCTGTCAAAACCGAATTGAGGCAGTCAAAACCGGTTTGAACCGGTCTGGTCTGGTCTGAGCCGGTCAAACCCGGCTCACGTCAGTCAAAACCGGTTTGAGCCGGTCTGGCCCGGTTTTAGCCAGTCTTTGCCTGTCTGGTCCGGTTTGATCCGGTTTCAGCCTGTCCAGGCCGGTCTGGTCCGGTTTGATCCGGTGTGACCCAGTCTGGTCTGGTATGATCTGTTGTCATCTGGTAAAAACCGGTTTGAGCCGCTCTGGTCCAGTTTGAGCTGGTCTGGTCTGGTTTGAGCCGGTCAAAACCAGTTCAAGCCGGTCAAAACCACTTTGAGCCGGTCTGGTCTGGTTTGCACCGGTCAAAACCGGTTTGTGGCCCAGTTTTAGGCGGTCTGGGCCGGTCTGGTCCGGTTTGATCCGATTTTAGCCAGTCTGGGCCGGTCTGATTCGGTTTGATCCGGTCTCATCCGGTCAAAACCGGTTTTAGCCGGTGAAAACCGGTTTCAGCCAGTCTGGTGTGGTTTGAGCATTTCAAAACCGGTTTAACCCAGTCAAAACAGGTTTGAGCCAGTCTGTTCTGGTTTCAGCCGGTCAAAACCACTTTATGGCCCGCTTTCAGCCGGTCTGGGCCGGCCTGGTACTGTTTGATCCGCTTTCAGCTGATCTGGCCCGGTAGAGTCTGGTTTGCTCCGGTCAAATCCGCTTTGAGCCGGTCAAAACCGTTTTGAGCCGGTTTGGTCTGGTTTGAACCGGTCAAAACCGGTTTGTGGCCCAGTTTTAGGCAGTCTGGGCCGGTCGGGTACAGTTTGATCTGATTTTAGCCTGTGTGGGCCGGTCTGATTCGGTTTGATCCGGTCTCATCCGGTCAAACCCGGTTTTAGCCGGTCAAAACCGGTTTCAGCCGGTCTGCTGTGGTTTGAGCCGGTCAAAACCGGTTCGAGCCGTTCAAAACCGGTTTGTGCCGGTCAAAACCGCATTGAACCAGTCTGGTCTGGTTTGAACTGGTCTAATCAGGTCAAAACCGGTTTAAGCTGCTGAAAACCGGTTTTACCCGGTCTGGAGTGGTTTGAGCCGGTCAAAACCGGATTGAGGCTGTCAAAATCGGTTTGAACCGGTCTGGTCTGGTCTGGTCTGGTCTGGTTTGCGCTGGTCAAAACCGGCTCAGGTCGGTCAAAACCGGTTTGAGCCGGTCTGGTCTGGTTTGCACCGGTCATAACCGGTTTGTGGCCCAGTTTTAGGCGGTCTGGGCCTGTCTGGTCCGGTTTGATCCGGTCTCATCCGGTCAAAACCGGTTTTAGCTGGTCAAAATCGGTTTCAGCCGGTCTGGTGTGGTTTGAGCAGGTCAAAACCAGTTTCAGACGGTCAAAACCGGTTCGAGCCGTTCAAAACCTGTTTGTGCCGATTAAAACCGGATTGAACCGGTCTGGTCTGGTTTGAGCTGGTCTAATCAGGTCAAAACCGCTTTAAGCCGGTAAAAACCGGTTTTACCCGGTCTGGAGTGACTTGAGCCGGTCAAAACCGGTTTCAGCCTGTCAAAACCGAATTGAGGCAGTCAAAACCGGTTTGAACCGGTCTGGTCCGGTTTTAGCCAGTCTTTGCCTGTCTGGGCCGGTTTGATCCGGTTTCAGCCTGTCCAGGCCGGTCTGGTCCGGTTTGATCCGGTGTGACCCAGTCTGGTCTGGTATGATCTGTTGTCATCTGGTAAAAACCGGTTTGAGCCGCTCTGGTCCAGTTTGAGCTGGTCTGGTCTGGTTTGAGCCGGTCAAAACCGGTTCAAGCCGGTCAAAACCACTTTGAGCCGGTCTGGTCTGGTTTGCACCGGTCAAAACCGGTTTGTGGCCCAGTTTTAGGCGGTCTGGGCCGGTCTGGTCCGGTTTGATCCGATTTTAGCCAGTCTGGGCCGGTCTGATTCGGTTTGATCCGGTCTCATCCGGTCAAAACCGGTTTTAGCCGGTGAAAACCGGTTTCAGCCGGTCTGGTGTGGTTTGAGCATTTCAAAACCGGTTTGACCCACTCAAAACAGGTTTGAGCCAGTCTGGTCTGGTTTCAGCCGGTCAAACCACTTTATGGCCCGCTTTCAGCCGGTCTGGGCCGGCCTGGTACTGTTTGATCCGTCAAAACCGCTTTGAGCCGGTCTGGTCTGGTCTGGTCTGGTTTGCTCCGGTCAAATCCGCTTTGAGCCGGTCAAAACCGTTTTGAGCCGGTTTGGTCTGGTTTGAACCGGTCAAAACCGGTTTGTGGCCCAGTTTTAGGCAGTCTGGGCCGGTCGGGTACAGTTTGATCTGATTTTAGCCTGTGTGGGCCGGTCTGATTCGGTTTGATCCGGTCTCATCCGGTCAAACCCGGTTTTAGCCGGTCAAAACCGGTTTCAGCCGGTCTGCTGTGGTTTGAGCCGGTCAAAACCGGTTCGAGCCGTTCAAAACCGGTTTGTGCCGGTCAAAACCGCATTGAACCAGTCTGGTCTGGTTTGAACTGGTCTAATCAGGTCAAAACCGGTTTAAGCTGCTGAAAACCGGTTTTACCCGGTCTGTAGTGGTTGAGCCGGTGAAAACCGGATTGAGGCTGTCAAAATCGGTTTGAACCGGTCTGGTCTGGTTTGCGCTGGTCAAAACCGGCTCAGGTCGGTCAAAACCGGTTTGAGCCGGTCTGGTCTGGTTTGCACCGGTCATAACCGGTTTGTGGCCCAGTTTTAGGCGGTCTGGGCCTGTCTGGTCCGGTTTGATCCGATTTTAGCTGGTCTGGGCCGGTCTGACTCGGTTTGATCCGGTCTCATCCGGTCAAAACCGGTTTTAGCTGGTCAAAATCGGTTTCAGCTGGTCTGGTGTGGTTTGAGCAGGTCAAAACCAGTTTCAGACGGTCAAAACCGGTTCGAGCCGTTCAAAACATGTTTGTGCCGATTAAACCGGATTGAACCGGTCTGGTCTGGTTTGAGCTGGTCTAATCAGGTCAAAACCGCTTTAAGCCGGTAAAAACCGGTTTTACCCGGTCTGGAGTGACTTGAGCCGTCAAAACCGGTTTCAGCCTGTCAAAACCGAATTGAGGCAGTCAAAACCGGTTTGAACCGGTCTGGTCTGGTCTGAGCCGGTCAAACCCGGCTCACGTCGGTCAAAACCGGCCTGAGCCGGTCTGGTCTGGTTTGAGCCGGTCAAACCGGTTTGTGGCCCAGTTTTAGGCGGTCTGGGCCTGTCTGGTCCGGTTTGATCCGTCAAAACCGGTTTGAGCCGGTCTGGTCCGGTTTGATCCGGTCTCATCCGGTCAAAACCGGTTTGAGCCGCTCTGGTCCAGTTTGATCTGGTCAAAACCGCTTTGAGCCGGTGAAAAACCGGTTTGAGCCGGTCTGGTCTGGTTTGAGCCAGTCTGCTCTGGTTTGAGCCGGTCAAACCGGTTCGAGCCGGTCAAAACTGCTTTGAGCCGGTCTGGTCTGGTTTGAACCGGTCAAAACCGGTTTGTGGCCCAGATTTAGGCGGTCTGGGCCGGTGTGGTCCGGTTTGATCCGATTTTAGCCGGTCTGGGCCGGTCTGATTCGATTTGATCCGGTCTCATCCAGTCAAAACCGGTTTTAGCCGGTCAAAACCGGTTTCAGCCGGTCTGGTGTGGTTTGAGCACTTCAAAACCGGTTTGACCCGGTCAAAACAGGTTTGAGCCGGTCTGGTCTGGTTTGAGCCGGTCAAAACCGGTTTGAGCCGGTCTGGTCTGGTCTGGTTTGATCCGTCAAAACCGGTTTTAGCTGGTCAAAATCGGTTTGAACCGGTCTGGTCTGGTTTGAGCCGGTCAAAACCGGTTTGAGCCGGTCAAAACCGGTTTGAGCCGGTCTGGTCTGGTCTGGTCTGGTTTGAGCTGGTCTAATCAGGTCAAAACCGGTTCGAGCCGTTCAAAACCGGTTTGAGCCGGTCTGGTCCGGTTTGATCCGGTCTCATCCGTCAAAACCGGTTTGAGCCGGTCTGGTCTGGTTTGAGCCGTCAAAACCATTTTCAGGCGGTCAAAACCGGTTCGAGCTGCTCAAAACCGGTTTGTGCCGATCAAAACCGGATTGAACCGTCTGGTCTGGTTTGAGCTGGTCTAATCAGGTCAAAACCGGTTTGGCTGAAAACCGGTTTTACCCGGTCTGGAGTGGTTTGAGCCGGTCAAAACCGGTTTCAGCTGGTCTGGTTTGAACCGGTCTGGTCTGGTTTGAGCCGGTCAAAACCGCTTTGAGCCGGTGAAAACCGGATTGAACCGTCTGGTCTGGTTTGATCCGTCAAAACCGGTTTGAGCCGGTCAAACCGGTTTGTGGCCCAGTTTTAGGCAGTCTGGGCCGGTCTGGTCCGGTTTGATCCGATTTTAGCCAGTCTGGGCCGGTCGAGTCCGGTTTGATCCGTCAAAACCGGTTTCAGCTGGTCTGGTTTGAACCGGTCAAAACCGGTTTGAGCCGGTCAAAACCGGTTTGAGCCGGTCTGGTCTGGTCTGGTTTGAGCGGTCAAAACCGGTTTTAGCCGGTCAAAACCGGTTCGAGCCGCTCAAAACCGGTTTGAACCGGTCTGGTCTGGTCTGGTCTGGTCTGGTCTGGTTTGAACCGTCTGGTCTGGTTTGAGCTGGTCTGGTCTGGTTTGAGCCGTCAAAACCGCTTTAAGCCGGTAAAACCGGTTTGATCCGTGTGACCCAGTCTGGTCTGGTTTGGTTTGAGCCGGT
>JAKFHT010001354.1:0-31239 GCA_023783455.1 Erythrocebus patas | reverse complement strand
GCTTCTTCCAGTTTTGAAGCGGAAGATATTTCCTTCTTCACCATAGCCCTCTAAGGGCTTCCAAATATCCTTGCCAATTCCACAAGAACAGGCTTAGCGAAAGGCTTTTGAAGGAAAGATGTAACTCTGTGACATGAATTAGAAGAACACAGAGCAGTTTCTCAGAAAACTTCTTTCCAGTTTTGAACTGAAGTTATTTCCTTTTCACCATAGCCCTCTAAGGGCTTCCAAATATCACTTTGCCCATTACAAAAGAATAGTCTTAGAGAAAGGCTTCTTTCCAGTTTTGAACGGAAGATATTTTTTCACCATAGCCCTCTAAGGGCTTCCAAATATCCTTGCCAATTCCACAAGAACAGGCTTAGCGAAAGGCTTTTGAAGGAAAGATGTAACTCTGTGAGTTGAATTAACAGAACAGAGCAGTTTCTCAGAAAACTTCTTTCCAGTTTTGAACTGAAGTTATTTCCTTTTCACCATAGCCCTCTAAGGGCTTCCAAATATACCTTTCCCAATTCCACAAGAAAAGCCTTAGCGAAAGGCTTCTTTCCAGTTTTGAACGGAAGATATTTTTTCACCATAGCCCTCTAAGGGCTTCCAAATATCCTTTGCCAATTCCAGAAGAACAGCCTTAGCGAAGGCTTCTTGAAGGAAAGATGTAACTCTGTGAGTTGAATTAACAGAACAGAGCAGTTTCTCAGAAAACTTCTTTCCAGTTTTGAACTGAAGTTATTTCCTTTTCACCATAGCTCTCCATGGGCTTCCAAATATCCTTGCCAATTCCACAAGAAAAGCCTTAGCGAAAGGCTTCTTTCCAGTTTTGAACTGAAGTTATTTCCTTTTTCACCATAGCTCTCCATGGGCTTCCAAATATCCCTTGCTATTTGCACAAGAACAGCCTTAGCGAAAGGTTTCTTGAAGGAAAGATGTAACTCTGTGAGATGAATTAACAGAACACAGAGCAGTTTCTCAGAAAGCTTCTTTCCAGTTTTGAACGGAAGATATTTCCTTTTCACCATAGCCCTCTATGGGCTTCCAAATATACCTTTCCCAATTCCACAAGAAAAGCCTTAGCGAAAGGCTTTTGAAGGAAAGATGTAACTCTGTGAGATGAATTAACAGAACACAGAGCAGTCTCTCAGAAAGCTTCTTCCAGTTTTGAACGGTAGATATTTCCTTTTTCACCATAGCCTCTATGGGCTTCCAAATATCCCTTTGCCAATTCCACAAGAACAGCCTTAGCGAAAGGCTTCTTGAAGGGAAAGATGTAACTCTGTGACATGAATTAACAGAACACAGAGCAGTTCCTCAGAAAGATTCTTTCCAGTTTTGAACGGAAGATATTTCCTTTTTCACCATAGCCCTCTATGGGCTTCCAAATATCCCTTTGCCAATTCCACAAGAACAGCCTTAGCGAAAGGCTTCTTCAAGGGAAAGATGTATCTCTGTGACATGAATTAAAAGAACACAGAGCAGTTTCTGAGAAAGATTCTTTCCAGTTTTGAACGGAAGATATTTCCTTTTTCACCATAGCCCTCTATGGGCTTCCAAATATCACTTTGCCCATTACAAAAGAATAGTCTTAGAGAAAGGCTTCTTGAAGGGGAAGATGTAACTCTGTGAGATGAATTAACAGAACACACAGCAGTTTCTCAGAAGGCTTCTTTCCAGTTTTGAACTGAAGTTATTTCCTTTTCACCATAGCCCTCTATGGGCTTCCAAATATCACTTTGCCCATTACAAAAGAATAGTCTTAGAGAAAGGCTTCTTGAAGGAAAGATGTAACTCTGTGAGATGAATTAACAGAACACAGAGCAGTTTCTCAGAAAGCTTCTTTCCAGTTTTGAACGGAAGGTATTTCCTTTTTCACCATAGCCCTCTATGGGCTTCCAAATATCCCTTTGCCAATTCCACAAGAACAGCCTTAGCAAAAGGCTTCTTGAAGGGAAAGATGTAACTCTGTGAGATGAATTAACAGACCACAGAGCAGTCTCTCAATAAGCTTCTTTCCAGTTTTGAACGGAAGATATTTCCTTTTTCACCATAGCCCTCTAAGGGCTTCCAAATATCAATTTGCCAATTCCACAAGAACAGCCTTAGCGAAATGCTTCTTGAAAGGAAAGATGTAACTCTGTGAGATGAATTAACAGAACGCAGAGCAGTTTCTCAGAAAGCTTCTTTCCAGTTTTGAACGGAAGGTATTTCCTTTTTCACCATAGCTCTCCATGGGCTTTCAAATATCCCCTTGCTATTTGCACAAGAACAGCCTTAGCGAAAGGTTTCTTGAAGGGAAAGATGTAACTCTGTGAGATGAATTAACAGAACACAGAGCAGTTTCTCAGAAAGCTTCTTTCCAGTTTTGAACGGAAGATATTTCCTTTTTCACCATAGCCCTCTATGGCCTTCCAAATATACCTTTCCCAATTCCACAAGAACAGCCTTAGCGAAAGGCTTTTTGAAGGGAAAATGTAACTCTGTGAGATGAATTAACAGAACACAGAGCAGTCTCTCAATAAGCTTCTTTCCAGTTTTGAACGGAAGATATTTCCTTTTCACCATAGCCCTCTATGGGCTTCCAAATATCCCTTGCCAATTCCACAAGAACAGGCTTAGCGAAAGGCTTCTTGAAGGAAAGATGTAACTCTGTGAGATGAATTAACAGAACACAGAGCAGTTTCTCAGAAAGTTTCTTTCCAGTTTTGAACGGAAGATATTTCCTTTTCACCATAGCCCTCTATGGGCTTCCAAATATCCCTTGCCAATTCCACAAGAACAGCCTTAGCGAAATGCTTCTTGAAGGATAGATGTAACTCTGTGAGATGAATTAACAGAACACAGAGCAGTTTCTCAGAAAGCTTCTTTCCAGTTTTGAACGGAAGATATTTCATTTTTCACCATAGCCCTCTATGGGCTTCCAAATATCCTTTGCCAATTCCACAAGAACAGCCTTAGCGAAAGGCTTCTTGAAGGAAAGATGTAACTCTGTGAGATAAATTAACAGAACACAGAGCAGTGTCTCAGAAAGCTTCTTTCCAGTATTGAACGGAAGATATTTCCTTTTTCACCATAGCCCTCTATGGCTTCCAAATATCCTTTGCCAATTCCACAAGAACAGCCTTAGCGAAAGGCTTCTTGAAGGAAAGATGTAACACTGTGAGATGAATTAACAGAACACAGAGCAGTCTCTCAGAAAGCTTCTTTCCAGTTTTGAACGGAAGATATTTCCTTTTTCACCATAGCCCTCTATGGGCTTCCAAATATCCTTTGCCAATTCCACAAGAACAGCCTTAGCGAAATGTTTCCTGAAGGAAAGATGTAACTCTGTGGGATGAATTAACAGAACACAGAGCAGTCTCTCAGAAAGCTTCTTTCCAGTTTTGAACGGAAGATATTTCCTTTTTCACCATAGCCCTCTATGGGCTTCCAAATATCCTTTGCCAATTCCACAAGAACAGCCTTAGCGAAATGTTTCCTGAAGGAAAGATGTAACTCTGTGGGATGAATTAACAGAACACAGAGCAGTTTCTCAGAAGGCTTCTTTCCAGTTTTGAACAGAAGATATTTCCTTTTTCACCATAGCCCTCTAAGGGCTTCCAAATATCCTTTGCCAATTCCACAAAACAGCCTTAGCGAAATGCTTCTTGAAGGAAAGATGTAACTCTGTGAGATGAATTAACAGAACACAGAGCAGTTTCTCAGAAAGCTTCTTTCCAGTTTTGAACGGAAGGTATTTCCTTTTCACCATAGCTCTCCATGGGCTTCCAAATATCCTTTGCTATTTGCACAAGAACAGCCTTAGCGAAAGGTTTCTTGAAGGGAAAGATGTAACTCTGTGAGATGAATTAACAGAACACAGAGCAGTTTCTCAGAAAGCTTCTTTCCAGTTTTGAACGGAAGATATTTCCTTCTTCACCATAGCCCACTAAGGGCTTCCAAATATCCCTTTGCCAATTCCACAAGAACAGCCTTAGCGAAAGGCTTCTTGAAGGGAAAGATGTAACTCTGTGAGATGAATTAACAGAACACAGAGCAGTTTCTCAGAAAGCTTTTTCCAGTTTTGAACGGAAGATATTTCCTTTTTCACCATCGCCTCTATGGGCTTCCAAATATCCTTTGCCAATTCCACAAGAACAGCCTTAGCGAAAGGCTTTTGAAGGAAAGATGTAACTCTGTGACATCAATTAACAGAACACAGAGCAGTCTCAGAAAGCTTCTTTCCAGTTTTGAACGGAAGATATTTCCTTGTTCACCATAGCCCTCTATGGGCTTCCAAATATCCTTTGCCAATTCCAAAAGAACAGCCTTAGCGAAAGGCTTCCTGAAGGAAAGATGTAACTCTGTGAGATGAATTAACAGAACACAGAGCAGTTTCTCAAGCTTCTTTCCAGTTTTGAACGGAAGATATTTCCTTTTCACCATAGCCCTCTATGGGCTTCCAAATATCCTTTGCCAATTCCACAAGAACAGCCTTAGCGAAAGGCTTTTGAAGGAAAGATGTAACTCTGTGAGATGAATTAAGAGAACACAGAGCAGTCTCTCAATAAGATTCTTTCCAGTTCTGAACGGAAGGTATTTCCTTTTTCACCATAGCTCTCTATGGGCTTCCAAATATCCCCTTGCTATTTCCACAAGAACAGCCTTAGCGAAAGGCTTCTTGAAGGGAAAGATGTAACTCTGTGAGATGAATTAACAGAACACAGAGCAGTCTCTCAGAAAGCTTCTTTCCAGTTTTGAACGGAAGATATTTCCTTTTTCACCATAGCCCTCTATGGGCTTCCAAATATCCCTTTGCCAATTGCACAAGAACAGCCTTAGTGAAAGGCTTCTTGAAGGGAAAGATGTAACTCTGTGAGATGAATTAACAGAACACAGAGCAGTTTCTCAGAAAGCTTCTTTCCAGTTTTGAAGGGAAGATATTTCCTTTTTCACCATAGCCCTCTATGGCTTCCAAATATCACTTTGCGAATTACACAAGAACAGCCTGAGCGAAAAGGCTTCTTGAAGGAAACATGTAACTCTGTGAGATGAAGTAACAGAACACAGAGCAGTTTCTCAGAAAGCTTCTTTCCAGTTTTGAACGGAAGATATTTCCTTTTTCACTATAGCACTGTATGGGCTTCCAAATATCACTTTGCGAATTCCACAAGAACAGCCTTAGCGAAAGGCTTCTTGAAGGGAAAGATGGAACTCTGTGAGGTGAATTAACAGAACACAGAGCAGTTTCTCAGAAAGCTTCTTTCCAGTTTAGAACGGAAGATATTTCCTTTTTCACCATAGCCTCTATGGGCTTCCAAATATCCTTGCCAATTCCACAAGAAGAGCCTTAGCGAAATGCTTCTTGAAGGGAAAGATGTAACTCTGTGAGATGAATTAACAGAACACAGAGCAGTTTCTCAGAAAGCTTCTTTCCAGTTTTGAACGGAAGATATTTCTTTTTTCACCATAGCCTTCTATGGGCTTCCAAATATCCCTTTGCAAATTCCACAAGAACAGCCTTAGCGAAAGGCTTCTTGAAGGGAAAGATGTAACTCTGTGAGATGAATTAACAGAACACAGAGCAGTTTCTCAGAAAGCTTCTTTCCAGTTTTGAACGGAAGATATTTCCTTTTTCACCATAGCCCTCTATGGGCTTCCAAATATCCCTTTGCCAATTCCACAAGAACAGCCTTAGCGAAATGCTTCTTGAAGGGAAAGATGTAACTCTGTGGGATGAATTAACAGAACACAGAGCAGTTTCTCAGAAAGCTTCTTTCCAGTTTTGAACGGAAGATATTTCCTTTTTCACCATAGCCCTCTAAGGGCTTCCAAATATCCTTTGCCAATTCCACAAGAACAGCCTTAGCGAAATGCTTCTTGAAAGGAAAGATGTAACTCTGTGAGATGAATTAACAGAACACAGAGCAGTTTCTCAGAAAGCTTCTTTCCAGTTTTGAACGGAAGATATTTCCTTTTTCACCATAGCCTCTATGGGCTTCCAAATATCCTCTGCTATTTGCACAAGAACAGCCTTAGCGAAAGGTTTCTTGAAGGAAAGATGTAACTCTGTGAGATGAATTAACAGAACACAGAGCAGTTTCTCAGAAAGCTTCTTTCCAGTTTTGAACGGAAGATATTTCCTTCTTCACCATAGCCCTCTAAGGGCTTCCAAATATCCCTTTGCCAATTCCACAAGAACAGCCTTAGCGAAAGGCTTCTTGAAGGGAAAGATGTAACTCTGTGAGATGAATTAACAGAACACAGAGCAGTTTCTCAGAAAGCTTCTTTCCAGTTTTGAACGGAAGATATTTCCTTCTTCACCATAGCCCTCTAAGGGCTTCCAAATATCCCTTTGCCCATTCCACAAGAACAGCCTTAGCGAAAGGCTTCTTGAAGGGAAAGATGTAACTCTGTGAGATGAATTAACACAACACAGAGCAGTTTCTCAGAAAGCTTATTTCCAGTTTTGAACGGAAGATATTTCCTTTTTCACCATAGCCCTCTATGGGCTTCCAAATATCCCTTTGCCAATTCCACCAGAACAGCCTTAGCGGAAGGCTTCTTGAAGGGAAACATGTAACTCTGTGAGATGAATTAACAGAACACACAGAAGTTTCTCAGAAAGCTTCTTTCCAGTTTTGAACGGAAGATATTTCCTTTTTCACCGTAGCCCTCTATGGGCTTCCAAATATCCCTTTGCCAATTCCACAAGAACAGCCTTAGCGAAAGGCTTCTTCAAGGGAAAGATGTAACTCTGTGAGATGAATTAACAGAACACAGAGCAGTTTCTCAGAAGGCTTCTTTCCAGTTTTGAACGGAAGATATTTCCTTTTTCACAGTAGCCCTCTATGGGCTTCCAAATATCCCTTTGCCAATTCCACAAGAACAGCCTTAGCGAAAGGCTTCTTGAAGGGAAAGATTTAACTCTGTGGGATGAATTAACAGAACACAGAGCAGTTTCTCAGAAAGCTTCTTTCCAGTTTTGAACGGAAGATATTTCCTTTTTCAATATAGCCCTCTATGGGCTTCCAAATATCCCTTTGCCAAGTCCGCAAGAACAGCCTTAGCGAAAGGCTTCTTGAAGGAAAGATGTAACTCTGTGAGATGAATTACCAGAACACAGAGTAGTCTCTCAAAAAGCTTCTTTCCAGTTTTGAACGGGTGATATTTCCTTTTTCACCATAGCCCTCTATGGGCTTCCAAATATCTCTTTGTCAATTCCACAAGAACAGCCTTAGCGAAAGGCTTCTTGAAGGGAAAGATGTAACTCTGTGAGATGAATTACCAGAACACAGAGCAGTTTCTCAGAAAGCTTCTTTCCAGTTGTGAACGGAAGATATTTCCTTTTTCACCATAGCCCTCTATGGGCTTCCAAATATCACTTTGCCCATTACAAAAGAACAGTCTTAGCGAAAGGTTTCTTGAAGGGAAAGATGTAACTCTGTGAGATGAATTAACAGAACACAGAGCAGTTTCCCAGAAAGCTTCTTTCCAGTTTTGAACAGAAGATATTTCCTTTTTCACCATAGCCCTCTACGGGCTTCCTAATATCACTTTGCCAATTCCACAAGAACAGCCTTAGCGAAAGGCTTCTTGAAGGAAAAGATGTAACTCTGTGAGATGAATTAACAGAACAAAGAGAAGTTTCTCAGACAGCTTCTTTCCAGTTTTGAACGGAAGATATTTCCTTTTTCACCTTAGCCCTCTATGGGCTTCCAAATATCCCTTTGCCAATTCCACAAGAACATCCTTAGCGAAAGGCTTCTTGAAGGGAATGATGTAACTCTGTGAGATGAATTAGCAGAACACAGAGCAGTTTCTCAGAAAGCTTCTTTCCAGTTTTGAACTGAAGATATTTCCTTTTTCACCATAGCCCTCTATGGGCTTCCAAATATCCCTTTGCCAATTCCACAAGAACAGCCTTAGCGAAAGGCTTCTTCAAGGGAAAGATGTAACTCTGTGAGATGAATTACCAGAACACAGAGCAGTTTCTCAGAAAGCTTCTTTCCAGTTTTGAACGGAAGATATTTCCTTTTTCACCGTAGCCCTCTATGGGCTTCCACATATCCCTTTGCCAATTCCACAAGAACAGCCTTAGCGAAAGGCTTCTTGAAGGGAAAGATGTAACTCTGTGGGATGAATTAACAGAACACAGAGCAGTTTCTCAAGCTTCTTTCCAGTTTTGAGCGGAAGATATTTCCTTTTCACCAAAGCCTCTATGGGCTTCCAAATATCCTTTGCCAATTCCACAAGAACAGCCTTAGCGAAAGGCTTCTTCAAGGAAAGATGTAACTCTGTGAGATGAATTACCAGAACACAGAGCAGTTTCTCAGAAAGCTTCTTTCCAGTTTTGAGCGGAAGATATTTCCTTTTTCACCGTAGCCCTCTATGGGCTTCCAAATATCCTTTGCCAATTCCACAAGAACAGCCTTAGCGAAGGCTTCTTGAAGGGAAAGATGTAACTCTGTGAGATGAATTACCAGAACACAGAGCAGTTTCTCAAGCTTCTTTCCAGTTTTGAGCGGAAGATATTTCCTTTTTCACCATAGCCCTCTATGGGCTTCCAAATATCCTTTGCCAATTCCACAAGAACAGCCTTAGCGAAAGGCTTCTTGAAGGGAAAGATGTAACTCTGTGAGATGAATTACCAGAACACAGAGCAGTTTCTCAGAAAGCTTCTTTCCAGTTTTGAACGGAAGATATTTCCTTTTCACCATAGCCTCTATGGGCTTCCAAATATCCTTGCAATTCCACAAGAACAGCCTTAGCGAAAGGCTTCTTGAAGGAAAGATGTAACTCTGTGACATGAATTAACAGAACACAGAGCAGTTTCTCAGAAAGCTTCTTTCCAGTTTTGAACGGAAGATATTTCCTTTTCACCATAGCCCTCTATGGGCTTCCAAATATCCTTGCCAATTCCACAAGAACAGCCTTAGCGAAAGGCTTCTTCAAGGGAAAGATGTAACTCTGTGAAATGAATTAAAAGAACACAGAGCAGTTTCTGAGAAAGATTCTTTCCAGTTTTGAACGGAAGATATTTCCTTTTTCACCATAGCCCTCTATGGGCTTCCAAATATCACTTTGCCCATTACAAAAGAATAGTCTTAGAGAAAGGCTTCTTTAAGGGGAAGATGTAACTCTGTGAGATGAATTAACAGAACACACAGCAGTTTCTCAGAAGGCTTCTTTCCAGTTTTGAACTGAAGTTATTTCCTTTTCACCATAGCCTCTATGGGCTCCCAAATATCACTTTGCCAATTCCACAAGAACAGCCTTAGCGAAAGGCTTCTTAAAGGGAAAGATGTAACTCTGTGAGATGAATTAACAGAACACAGAGCAGTCTCTCAATAAGCTTCTTTCCAGTTTTGAACGGAAGATATTTCCTTTTTCACCATAGCCCTCTAAGGGCTTCCAAATATCCCTTTGCCAATTACACAAGAACAGCCTTAGCGAAATGCTTCTTGAAAGGAAAGATGTAACTCTGTGAGATGAATTAACAGAACGCAGAGCAGTTTCTCAAGCTTCTTCCAGTTTTGAACGGAAGGTATTTCCTTTTTCACCATAGCTCTCCATGGGCTTCCAAATATCCCCTTGCTATTTGCACAAGAACAGCCTTAGCGAAAGGTTTCTTGAAGGGAAAGATGTAACTCTGTGAGATGAATTAACAGAACACAGAGCAGTTTCTCAGAAAGCTTCTTTCCAGTTTTGAACGGAAGATATTTCCTTTTTCACCATAGCCCTCTATGGGCTTCCAAATATACCTTTCCCAATTCCACAAGAACAGCCTTAGCGAAAGGCTTTTTGAAGGGAAAGATGTAACTCTGTGAGATGAATTAACAGAACACAGAGCAGTCTCTCAATAAGCTTCTTTCCAGTTTTGAACGGAAGATATTTCCTTTTTCACCATAGCCCTCTATGGGCTTCCAAATATCCCTTTGCCAATTCCACAAGAACAGCCTTAGCGAAAGGCTTCTTGAAGGTAAAGATGTAACTCTGTGACATGAATTAACAGAACACAGAGCAGTTCCTCAGAAAGATTCTTTCCAGTTTTGAACGGAAGATATTTCCTTTTTCACCATAGCCCTCTATGGGCTTCCAAATATCCCTTTGCCAATTCCACAAGAACAGCCTTAGCGAAAGGCTTCTTCAAGGAAAGATGTATCTCTGTGACATGAATTAAAAGAACACAGAGCAGTTTCTGAGAAAGATTCTTTCCAGTTTTGAACGGAAGATATTTCCTTTTTCACCATAGCCCTCTATGGGCTTCCAAATATCACTTTGCCAATTCCACAAGAACAGGCTTAGCGAAAGGCTTTTGAAGGGAAAGATGTAACCTGTGAGATGAATTAACAGAACACTCAGCAGTTTCTCAGAAGGCTTCTTTCCAGTTTTGAGCGGAAGATATTTCCTTTTTCAACATGGCCTCACGGGCTCCCAAATATCACTTTGCCAATTCCACAAGAACAGCCTTAGCGAAAGGCTTCTTAAAGGGAAAGATGTAACTCTGTGAGATGAATTAACAGAACACAGAGCAGTTTCTCAGAAAGCTTCTTTCCAGTTTTGAACGGAAGGTATTTCCTTTTTCACCATAGCCCTCTATGGGCTTCCAAATATCCCTTTGCCAATTCCACAAGAACAGCCTTAGCAAAAGGCTTCTTGAAGGGAAAGATGTAACTCTGTGAGATGAATTAACAGACCACAGAGCAGTCTCTCAATAAGCTTCTTTCCAGTTTTGAACGGAAGATATTTCCTTTTTCACCATAGCCCTCTAAGGGCTTCCAAATATTCCTTTGCCAATTCCACAAGAACAGCCTTAGCGAAATGCTTCTTGAAAGGAAAGATGTAACTCTGTGAGATGAATTAACAGAACGCAGAGCAGTTTCTCAGAAAGCTTCTTTCCAGTTTTGAACGGAAGGTATTTCCTTTTTCACCATAGCTCTCCATGGGCTTCCAAATATCCCTTGCTATTTGCACAAGAACAGCCTTAGCGAAAGGTTTCTTGAAGGAAAGATGTAACTCTGTGAGATGAATTAACAGAACACAGAGCAGTTTCTCAGAAAGCTTCTTCCAGTTTTGAACGGAAGATATTTCCTTTTTCACCATAGCCCTCTATGGGCTTCCAAATATCCCTTTGCTAATTCCACAAGAACAGCCTTAGCGAAAGGCTTTTGAAGGAAAATGTAACTCTGTGAGATGAATTAACAGAACACAGAGCAGTCTCTCAATAAGCTTCTTTCCAGTTTTGAACGGAAGATATTTCCTTTTTCACCATAGCCCTCTATGGGCTTCCAAATATCCTTTGCCAATTCCACAAGAACAGCCTTAGCGAAATGTTTCTTGAAGGAAAGATGTAACTCTGTGGGATGAATTAACAGAACACAGAGCAGTCTCTCAGAAGGCTTCTTCCAGTTTTGAACAGAAGATATTTCCTTTTCACCATAGCCCTCTAAGGGCTTCCAAATATCCCTTTGCCAAGTCCACAAAACAGCCTTAGCGAAAGGCTTTTGAAGGGAAAGATGTAACTCTGTGAGATGAATTAACAGAACACAGAGCAGTTTCTCAGAAAGCTTCTTTCCAGTTTTGAACGGAAGATATTTTTTCACCATAGCTCTCCATGGGCTTCCAAATATCCCTTGCTATTTGCACAAGAACAGCCTTAGCGAAAGGTTTCTTGAAGGAAAGATGTAACTCTGTGAGATGAATTAACAGAACACAGAGCAGTTTCTCAGAAAGCTTCTTTCCAGTTTTGAACGGAAGATATTTCCTTTTCACCATAGCCCTCTAAGGGCTTCCAAATATCCCTTTGCCAATTCCACAAGAACAGCCTTAGCGAAAGGCTTCTTGAAGGAAAGATGTAACTCTGTGAGATGAATTAACAGAACACAGAGCAGTTTCTCAGAAAGCTTCTTTCCAGTTTTGAACGGAAGATATTTCCTTTTCACCATAGCCTCTATGGGCTTCCAAATATCCCTTTGCTAATTCCACAAGAACAGCCTTAGAGAAAGGCTTCTTGAAGGGAAAGATGTAACTCTGTGAGATGAATTAACAGAACACACAGCAGTTTCTCAGAAGGCTTCTTTCCAGTTTTGAACAGAAGATATTTCCTTTTTCACCATAGCCCTCTATGGGCTTCCAAATATCCCTTTGCTAATTCCACAAGAACAGCCTTAGCGAAAGGCTTCTTGAAGGGAAAGATGTAACCTGTGAGATGAATTAACAGAACACAGAGCAGTTTCTCAGAAAGCTTCTTTCCAGTTTTGAACGGAAGGTATTTCCTTTTTCACCATAGCCTCTATGGGCTTCCAAATATCCTTTGCTAATTCCACAAGAACAGCCTTAGCGAAAGGCTTTTGAAGGGAAAGATGTAACTCTGTGAGATGAATTAACAGACCACAGAGCAGTCTCTCAATAAGCTTCTTTCCAGTTTTGAACGGAAGATATTTTTTTTCACCATAGCCCTCTAAGGGCTTCCAAATATTCCTTTGCCAATTCCACAAGAACAGCCTTAGCGAAATGCTTCTTGAAGGAAAGATGTAACTCTGTGAGATGAATTAACAGAACGCAGAGCAGTTTCTCAAAAGCTTCTTTCCAGTTTTGAACGGAAGATATTTTTTTTCACCATAGCCCTCTATGGCTTCCAAATATCCCTTGCTATTTGCACAAGAACAGCCTTAGCGAAAGGTTTCTTGAAGGGAAAGATGTAACTCTGTGAGATGAATTAACAGAACACAGAGCAGTTTCTCAGAAAGCTTCTTTCTAGTTTTGAACGGAAGATATTTCCTTTTTCACCATAGCCCTCTATGGGCTTCCAAATATACCTTTCCCAATTCCACAAGAACAGCCTTAGCGAAAGGCTTTTTGAAGGGAAAATGTAACTCTGTGAGATGAATTAACAGAACACAGAGCAGTCTCTCAATAAGCTTCTTTCCAGTTTTGAACGGAAGATATTTCCTTTTTCACCATAGCCCTCTATGGGCTTCCAAATATCCCTTTGCCAATTCCACAAGAACAGCCTTAGCGAAATGTTTCTTGAAGGGAAAGATGTAACTCTGTGGGATGAATTAACAGAACACAGAGCAGTCTCTCAGAAGGCTTCTTTCCAGTTTTGAACAGAAGATATTTCCTTTTTCACCATAGCCCTCTAAGGGCTTCCAAATATCCCTTTGCCAAGTCCACAAAAACAGCCTTAGCGAAATGCTTCTTGAAGGGAAAGATGTAACTCTGTGAGATGAATTAACAGAACACAGAGCAGTTTCTCAGAAAGCTTCTTTCCAGTTTTGAACGGAAGGTATTTCCTTTTTCACCATAGCTCTCCATGGGCTTCCAAATATCCCTTTGCTATTTGCACAAGAACAGCCTTAGCGAAAGGTTTCTTGAAGGGAAAGATGTAACTCTGTGAGATGAATTAACAGAACACAGAGCAGTTTCTCAGAAAGCTTCTTTCCAGTTTTGAACGGAAGATATTTCCTTCTTCACCATAGCCCACTAAGGGCTTCCAAATATCCCTTTGCCAATTCCACAAGAACAGCCTTAGCGAAAGGCTTCTTGAAGGGAAAGATGTAACTCTGTGAGATGAATTAACAGAACACAGAGCAGTTTCTCAGAAAGCTTCTTTCCAGTTTTGAACGGAAGATATTTCCTTTTTCACCATAGCCCTCTATGGGCTTCCAAATATCCCTTTGCTAATTCCACAAGAACAGCCTTAGAGAAAGGCTTCTTGAAGGAAAGATGTAACTCTGTGACATCAATTACCAGAACACAGAGCAGTTTCTCAGAAAGCTTCTTTCCAGTTTTGAACGGAAGATATTTCCTTTTTCACCATAGCCCTCTATGGGCTTCCAAATATCCCTTTGCCAATTCCACAAGAACAGCCTTAGCGAAAGGCTTTTTGAAGGGAAAGATGTAACTCTGTGAGATGAATTAACAGAACACAGAGCAGTCTCTCAATAAGCTTCTTTCCAGTTTTGAACGGAAGATATTTCCTTTTTCACCATAGCCCTCTATGGGCTTCCAAATATCCCTTTGCCAATTCCACAAGAACAGCCTTAGCGAAAGGCTTCTTGAAGGGAAAGATGTAACTCTGTGAGATGAATTAACAGAACACAGAGCAGATTCTCAGAAAGATTCTTTCCAGTTCTGAACGGAAGGTATTTCCTTTTTCACCATAGCTCTCTATGGGCTTCCAAATATCCCCTTGCTATTTCCACAAGAACAGCCTTAGCGAAAGGTTTCTTGAAGGAAAGATGTAACCTGTGAGATGAATTAACAGAACGCAGAGCAGTTTCTCAGAAAGCTTCTTTCCAGTTTTGAACGGAAGGTATTTCCTTTTTCACCGTAGCTCCATGGGCTTCCAAATATCCCTTGCTATTTGCACAAGAACAGCCTTAGCGAAAGGTTTCTTGAAGGAAAGATGTAACTCTGTGAGATGAATTAACAGAACACAGAGCAGTTTCTCAGAAAGCTTCTTCCAGTTTTGAACGGAAGATATTTCCTTTTTCACCATAGCCCTCTATGGGCTTCCAAATATCCCTTTGCTAATTCCACAAGAACAGCCTTAGCGAAAGGCTTTTGAAGGAAAATGTAACTCTGTGAGATGAATTAACAGAACACAGAGCAGTCTCTCAATAAGCTTCTTTCCAGTTTTGAACGGAAGATATTTCCTTTTTCACCATAGCCCTCTATGGGCTTCCAAATATCCTTGCCAATTCCACAAGAACAGCCTTAGCGAAATGTTTCTTGAAGGAAAGATGTAACTCTGTGGGATGAATTAACAGAACACAGAGCAGTCTCTCAGAAGGCTTCTTCCAGTTTTGAACAGAAGATATTTCCTTTTCACCATAGCCCTCTAAGGGCTTCCAAATATCCCTTTGCCAAGTCCACAAAACAGCCTTAGCGAAAGGCTTTTGAAGGGAAAGATGTAACTCTGTGAGATGAATTAACAGAACACAGAGCAGTTTCTCAGAAAGCTTCTTTCCAGTTTTGAACGGAAGGTATTTCCTTTTTCACCATAGCTCTCCATGGGCTTCCAAATATCCCCTTGCTATTTGCACAAGAACAGCCTTAGCGAAAGGTTTCTTGAAGGAAAGATGTAACTCTGTGAGATGAATTAACAGAACACAGAGCAGTTTCTCAGAAAGCTTCTTTCCAGTTTTGAACGGAAGATATTTCCTTCTTCACCATAGCCCACTAAGGGCTTCCAATTATCCCTTTGCCAATTCCACAAGAACAGCCTTAGCGAAAGGCTTCTTGAAGGGAAAGATGTAACTCTGTGAGATGAATTAACAGAACACAGAGCAGTTTCTCAGAAAGCTTCTTTCCAGTTTTGAACGGAAGATATTTCCTTTTTCACCATAGCCTCTATGGGCTTCCAAATATCCTTTGCTAATTCCACAAGAACAGCCTTAGAGAAAGGCTTCTTGAAGGGAAAGATGTAACTCTGTGACATCAATTACCAGAACACAGAGCAGTTTCTCAGAAAGCTTCTTTCCAGTTTTGAACGGAAGATATTTCCTTTTTCACCATAGCCCTCTATGGGCTTCCAAATATCCTTTGCCAATTCCACAAGAACAGCCTTAGCGAAAGGCTTTTGAAGGAAAGATGTAACTCTGTGAGATGAATTAACAGAACACAGAGCAGTCTCAATAAGCTTCTTTCCAGTTTTGAACGGAAGATATTTCCTTTTTCACCATAGCCCTCTATGGGCTTCCAAATATCCTTTGCTAATTCCACAAGAACAGCCTTAGCGAAAGGCTTTTGAAGGAAAGATGTAACTCTGTGAGATGAATTAACAGAACACAGAGCAGATTCTCAGAAAGATTCTTTCCAGTTCTGAACGGAAGGTATTTCCTTTTTCACCATAGCTCTCTATGGGCTTCCAAATATCCCCTTGCTATTTCCACAAGAACAGCCTTAGCGAAAGGCTTCTTGAAGGGAAAGATGTAACTCTGTGAGATGAATTAACAGAACAAAGAGCAGTTTCTCAGAAATCTACTTTCCAGTTTTGAACGGAAGATATTTCCTTTTTCACCATAGCCCTCTAAGGGCTTCCAAATATCCCTTTGCCAATTCCACAAGAACAGCCTTAGCGAAAGGCTTCTTGAAGGGATAGATGTAACTCTGTGAGATGAATTAACAGAACACAGAGCAGTTTCTCAGAAAGCTTCTTTCCAGTTTTGAACGGAAGATATTTTTTCACCATAGCCCTCTATTGGCTTCCAAATATCCTTTGCCAATTCCACAAGAACAGCCTTAGCGGAAGGCTTCTTGAAGGAAAGATGTAACTCTGTGAGATGAATTACCAGAACACAGAGCAGTTTCTCAGAAAGGTTCTTTGCAGTTTTGAACGGAATATATTTCCTTTTCACCATAGCCCTATGGGCTTCAAATATCCATTTGCCAATTCCACAAGAACAGCCTTAGCGAAAGGCTTCTTGAAGGGAAAGATGTAACTCTGTGAGATGAATTACCAGAACACAGAGCAGTTTCTCAGAAAGCTTCTTTCCAGTTTTGAACGGAAGATATTTCCTTTTTCATCATAGCCCTCTATGGGCTTCCAAATATCCCTTTACCAATTCCACAAGAACAGCCTTAGCGAAAGGCTTCTTGAAGGGAAAGATGTAACTCTCTGAGATGAATTAACAGAACACAGCGCAGTTTCTCAGAAAGCTTCTTTCCAGTTTTGAACGGAAGATATTTACTTTTTCACCATTGCCCTCTATGGGCTTCCAAATATCCCTTTGCCAATTCCACAAGAACAGCCTTAGTGAAAGGCTTCTTGAAGGGAAAGATGTAACTCTGTGACATGAATTAACAGAACACAGAGCAGTTTCTCAGAAAGATTCTTTCCAGTTTTGAACGGAAGATATTTCCTTTTTCACATAGCCCTCTAAGGGCTTCCAAATATCACTTTGCTAATTCCACAAGAACAGCCTGAGCGAAAGGCTTCTTGAAGGGAAAGATGTAACTCTGTGAGATGAATTAACAGAACACAGAGCAGTTTCTCAGAAAGCTTCTTTCCAGTTTTGAAGGGAAGAATATTTCCTTTTTCAACATAGTCCTCTATGGGCTTCCAAATATCACTTTGAATTCCACAAGAACAGCCTTAGCGAAGGCTTCTTGAAGGGAAACATGTAACTCTGTGAGATGAAGTAACAGAACACAGAGCAGTTTCTCAGAAAGCTTCTTTCCAGTTTTGAACGGAAGATATTTCCTTTTTCACTATAGCACTGTATGGGCTTCCAAATATCACTTTGCGAATTCCACAAGAACAGCCTTAGCGAAAGGCTTCTTGAAGGGAAAGATGGAACTCTGTGAGGTGAATTAACAGAACACAGAGCAGTTTCTCAGAAAGCTTCTTTCCAGTTTAGAACGGAAGATATTTCCTTTTTCGCCATAGCCCTCTATGGGCTTCCAAATATCCCTTTGCCAATTCCACAAGAAGAGCCTTAGCGAAATGCTTCTTGAAGGGAAAGATGTAACTCTGTGAGATGAATTAACAGAACACAGAGCAGTTTCTCAGAAAGCTTCTTTCCAGTTTTGAACGGAAGATATTTCTTTTTTCACCATAGCCTTCTATGGGCTTCCAAATATCACTTGCAATTCCACAAGAACAGTCTGAGCGAAAGGCTTCTTGAAGGGAAAGATGTAACTCTGTGAGATGAATTAACAGAACACAGAGCAGTTTCTCAGAAAGCTTCTTTCCAGTTTTGAACGGAAGATATTTCCTTTTTCAACATAGTCCTCTATGGGCTTCCAAATATCCCTTTGCCAATTCCACAAGAACAGCCTTAGCGAAAGGCTTCTTAAAGGGAATGATGTAACTCTGTGAGATGAATTAACAGAACACAGAGCAGTTTCTCAGAAAGCTTCTTTCCTGTTTTGAACGGAAGATATTTCCTTTTTCACCATAGCCCTATATGGGCTTCCAAATATCCCTTTGCCATTTCCACAAGATCAGCCTTAGCGAAAGGCTTCTTGAAGGGAAAGATGTAACTCTGTGAGATGAATTAACACAACACAGAGCAGTTTCTCAGAAAGCTTCTTTCCAGTTTTGAACGGAAGATATTTCCTTTTTCACCATAGCCCTCTATGGACTTCCAAATATCCTTGCCAATTCCACAAGAACAGCCTTAGCGAAAGGCTTCTTGAAGGGAAAGATGTAACTCTGTGAGATGAATTAACAGAACACAGAGCAGTTTCTCAGAAAGCTTCTTTCCAGTTTTGAACGGAAGATACTTCCTTTTTCAACATAGTCCTCTATGGGCTTCCAAATATCCTTGCCAATTCCACAAGAACAGCCTTAGCGAAAGGCTTTAAAGGAATGATGTAACTCTGTGAGATGAATTAACAGACCACAGAGCAGTTTCTCAGAAAGCTTCTTTCCTGTTTTGAACGGAAGATATTTCCTTTTTCACCATAGCCCTATATGGGCTTCCAAATATCCCTTTGCCATTTCCACAAGATCAGCCTTAGCGAAAGGCTTTTTGAAGGAAAGATGTAAATCTGTGAGATGAATTAACACAACACAGAGCAGTTTCTCAGAAAGCTTCTTTCCAGTTTTGAACGGAAGATATTTTTTCACCATAGCCCTCTATGGACTTCCAAATATGCCTTTGCTAATTCCACAAGAACAGCCTTAGCGAAAGGCTTCTTGAAGGGAAAGATGTAACTCGTGAGATGAATTACAGAACGCAGAGCAGTTTCTCAGAAAGCTTCTTTCCAGTTTTGAACGAAGATATTTCTTTTTCACCATAGCTCTCTATGGGCTTCCAAATATGCCTTTGCTAATTCCACAAGAACATCCTTAGTGAAAGGCTTCTTGAAGGAAAGATGTAACTCTGTGAGATGAATTAACAGAACACAGAACAGTCTCTCAGAAAGTTTCTTTCCAGTTTTGAACGGAAGATATTTCCTTTTTCAATATAGCCCTCTATGGGCTTCCAAATATCACTTTGCTAATTCCACAAGGACAGCCTTAGCGAAAGGCTTTTTGAAGGGAAAGATGTAACTCTGTGACATGAATTAACAGAACACAGAGCTGGTTCTCAGAAAGCTGCTTTCCAGTTTTGAAGGGAAGATATTTCCTTTATCACCATAGCCCTCTAAGGGCTTCCAAATATCACTTTGCCCATTACAAAAGAACAGTCTTAGCGAAAGGCTTCTTGAAGGGAAAGATGTAACTCTGTGAGATGAATTAACAGAACACAGAGCAGTTTCTCAGAAAGCTTCTTCCAGTTTTGAAGGGAAGATATTTTTTCACCATAGCCCTCACGGGCTTCCTAATATCACTTTGCCAATACCACAAGAACAGCCTTAGCGAAAGGCTTCTTGAAGGAAAGATGTAACTCTGTGAGATGAATTAACAGAACACAGAGAAGTTTCAGAAAGCTTCTTTCCAGTTTTGAACGGAAGATATTTCCTTTTTCACCATAGCCCTCTATGGCCTTCCAAATATCCTTTGCCAATTCCACAAGAACATCCTTAGTGAAAGGCTTCTTGAAGGAATGATGTAACTCTGTGAGATGAATTAACAGAACACAGAGCAGTTTCTCAGAAAGCTTCTTTCCAGTTTTGAACGAAGATATTTTTTCACCATAGCCCTATATGGGCTTCCAAATATCCTTTGCTATTTCCACAAGATCAGCCTTAGCGAAAGGCTTCTTGAAGGGAAAGATGTAAATCTGTGAGATGAATTAACACAACACAGAGCAGTTTCTCAGAAAGCTTCTTTCCAGTTTTGAACGGAAGATATTTCCTTTTTCACCATAGCCCTCTATGGACTTCCAAATATGCCTTTGCCAATTCCACAAGAACAGCCTTAGCGAAAGGCTTCTTGAAGGAAAAGATGTAACTCCGTGAGATGAATTACAGAACGCAGAGCAGTTTCTCAGAAAGCTTCTTTCCAGTTTTGAACGGAAGATATTTTCTTTTTCACCATAGCTCTCTATGGGCTTCCAAATATGCCTTTGCCAATTGCACAATAACAGCCTTAGCGAAAGGCTTCTTGAAGGGAAAGATGTAACTCTGTGAGATGAATTAACAGAACACAGAACAGTCTCTCAGAAAGTTTCTTTCCAGTTTTGAACGGAAGATATTTCCTTTTTCAATATAGCCCTCTATGGGCTTCCAAATATCACTCTGCTAATTCCACAAGGACAGCCTTAGCGAAAGGCTTTTTGAAGGGAAAGATGTAACTCTGTGACATGAATTAACAGAACACAGAGCTGGTTCTCAGAAAGCTGCTTTCCAGTTTTGAAGGGAAGATATTTCCTTTATCACCATAGCCCTCTAAGGGCTTCCAAATATCACTTTGCCCATTACAAAAGAACAGTCTTAGCGAAAGGCTTCTTGAAGGGAAAGATGTAACTCTGTGAGATGAATTAACAGAACACAGAGCAGTTTCTCAGAAAGCTTCTTTCCAGTTTTGAAGGGAAGATATTTCCCTTTTCACCATAGCCCTCTACGGGCTTCCTAATATCACTTTGCCAATACCACAAGAACAGCCTTAGCGAAAGGCTTCTTGAAGGGAAAGATGTAACTCTGTGAGATGAATTAACAGAACACAGAGAAGTTTCTCAGAAAGCTTCTTTCCAGTTTTGAACGGAAGATATTTCCTTTTTCACCATAGCCCTCTATGGCCTTCCAAATATCCCTTTGCCAATTCCACAAGAACATCCTTAGTGAAAGGCTTCTTGAAGGGAATGATGTAACTCTGTGAGATGAATTAACAGAACACAGAGCAGTTTCTCAGAAAGCTTCTTTCCAGTTTTGAACGGAAGATATTTCCTTTTTCACCATAGCCCTCTATGGGCTTCCAAATATCCCTTTGCCAATTCCACAAGAACAGCCTTAGCGAAAGGCTTCTTGAAGGGAAAGATGTAACTCTGTGAGATGAATTAACAGAACAAAGAGCAGTTTCTCAGAATGCTTCTTTCCAGTTTTGAACGGAAGATATTTCCTTTTTCAACTTAGCCCTCTATGGGCTTCCAAATATCCCTTTGCCAATTCCAAAAGAACATCCTTAGCGAAAGGCTTCTTCAAGGGAATGATGTAACTCTGTGAGATGAATTAACAGAACACAGAGCAGTTTCTCAGAAAGCTTCTTTCCAGTTTTGAACGGAAGATATTTCCCTTTTCACCATAGCCCTCTACGGGCTTCCTAATATCACTTTGCCAATACCACAAGAACAGCCTTAGCGAAAGGCTTCTTGAAGGGAAAGATGTAACTCTGTGAGATGAATTAACAGAACACAGAGAAGTTTCTCAGAAAGCTTCTTTCCAGTTTTGAACGGAAGATATTTCCTTTTTCACCATAGCCCTCTATGGCCTTCCAAATATCCCTTTGCCAATTCCACAAGAACAGCCTTAGCGAAAGGCTTATTGAAGGGAAAAATGTTACTCTGTGAGATGAATCAACAGAACACAGAGCAGTTTCTCAGAAAGCTTCTTTCCAGTTTTGAACGGAAGATATTTCCTTTTTCACCATAGCACTGTATGGGCTTCCAAATATCCCTTTGACAATTCCACAAGAACAGCCTTAGGGAAAGGCTTCTTGAAGGGAAAGATGGAACTCTGTGAGGTGAATTAGCAGAACACAGAACAGTTTCTCAGAAATCTTCTTTCCAGTATTGAACGGAAGATATTTCCTTTTTCACCACAGCCTCGTACGGGCTTCCAAATATCACTTTGCCTATTACAAAAGAACAGTCTTAGCGAAAGGCTTCTTGAAGGGAAAGATGTAACTCTGTGAGATGAATTAACAGAACACAGAGCAGTTTCCCAGAAAGCTTCTTTCCAGTTTTGAACAGAAGATATTTCCTTTTTCACCATAGCCCTCTACGGGCTTCCTAATATCACTTTGCCAATACCACAAGAACAGCCTTAGCGAAAGGCTTCTTGAAGGAAAAGATGTAACTCTGTGAGATGAATTAACAGAACAAAGAGCAGTTTCTCAGAAAGCTTCTTTCCAGTTTTGAACGGAAGATATTTCCTTTTTCACCTTAGCCCTCTATGGGCTTCCAAATATCCCTTTGCCAATTCCAAAAGAACATCCTTAGCGAAAGGCTTCTTGAAGGGAATGATGTAACTCTGTGAGATGAATTAACAGAACACAGAGCAGTTTCTCAGAAAGCTTCTTTCCAGTTTTGAACGGAAGATATTTACTTTTTCACCATAGCCCTCTATGGGCTTCCAAATATTCCTTTGCCAATTCCACAAGAACAGCCTTAGTGAAAGGCTTCTTAAAGTGAAAGATGTAACTCTGTGAGATGAATTAACAGAACACAGAGCAGTTTCTCAGAAAGCTTCTTTCCAGTTTTGAACGGAAGATATTTTCTTTTTCACCATAGCCCTCTATGGGCTTCCAAATATGCCTTTGCCAATTCCACAATAACAGCCTTAGCGAAAGGCTTCTTGAAGGGAAAGATGTAACTCTGTGAGATGAATTAACAGAACACAGAACAGTCTCTCAGAAAGTTTCTTTCCAGTTTTGAACGGAAGATATTTCCTTTTTCAATATAGCCCTCTATGGGCTTCCAAATATCACTTTGCCAATTCCACAAGAACAGCCTTAGCGAAAGGCTTTTTGAAGGGAAAGATGTAACTCTGTGACATGAATTAACAGAACACAGAGCTGTTTCTCAGAAAGCTTCTTTCCAGTTTTGAAGGGAAGATATTTCCTTTTTCACCAATGCCCTCTATGGGCTTCCAAATATCACTTTGCCCATTACAAAAGAACAGTCTTAGCGAAAGGCTTCTTGAAGGGAAAGATGTAACTCTGTGAGATGAATTAACAGAACACAGAGCAGTTTCTCAGAAAGCTTCTTTCCAGTTTTGAACGGAAGATATTTCCCTTTTCACCATAGCCCTCTACGGGCTTCCTAATATCACTTTGCCAATACCACAAGAACAGCCTTAGCGAAAGGCTTCTTGAAGGGAAAGATGTAACTCTGTGAGATGAATTAACAGAACACAGAACAGTCTCTCAGAAAGTTTCTTTCCAGTTTTGAACGGAAGATATTTCCTTTTCACCATAGCCCTCTATGGCCTTCCAAATATTCCTTTGCTAATTCCACAAGAACAGCCTTAGCGAAAGGCTTATTGAAGGAAAATGTTACTCTGTGAGATGAATCAACAGAACACAGAGCAGTTTCTCAGAAAGCTTCTTTCCAGTTTTGAACGGAAGATATTTCCTTTTCACCATAGCCCTCTATGGGCTTCCAAATATCCTTTGACAATTCCACAAGAACAGCCTTAGCGAAAGGCTTCTTGAAGGAAAGATGTAACTCTGTGAGATGAATTAAGAGAACACAGAGCAGTTTCTGAGAATGCTTCTTTCCAGTTTTGAACGAAGATATTTGCTTTTTCACCATAGCCCTCTATGGGCTTCCAAATATCCCTATGCCAATTCCACAAGAACAGCCTTAGCGAAAGGCTTTTTGAAGGGAAAGATGTAACTCTGTGAGATGAATCAACAGAACACAGAGCAGTTTCTCAGAAAGCTTCTTTCCAGTTTTGAAGGGAAGATATTTTTTCACCATAGCCCTATGGGCTTCCAAATATCACTTTGCCCATTACAAAGAACAGTCTTAGCGAAAGGCTTTTGAAGGAAAGATGTAACTCTGTGAGATGAATTAACAGAACACAGAGCAGTTTCTCAGAAGCTTCTTTCCAGTTTTGAAGGAAGATATTTTTTTTCACAGTAGCCCTCTACGGGCTTCCTAATATCACTTTGCCAATTCCACAAGAACAGCCTAAGCGAAAGGCTTCTTGAAGGGAAAGATGTAACTCTGTGAGATGAATTATCAGAACACAGAGAAGTTTGCCAGGAAGCTTCTTTCCAGTTTTAAACGGAAGATATTTCCTTTTTCACCATAGCCCTCTATGGGCTTCCAAATATCCCTTTGCCAATTCCACAATAACAGCCTTAGCGAAAGGATTCTTGAAGGGAAAGATGTAACTCTGTGAGATGAATTAACAGAACACAGAGCAGTTTCTCAGAAAACTTCTTTCCAGTTTTGAACGGAAGATATTTTTTCACCATAGCCCTATGGGCTTCCAAATATCCCTTTGCCAATTCCACAAGAACAGCCTTAGCGAAAGGCTTCTTGAAGGGAAAGATGTAACTCTGTGAGATGAATTACCAGAACACAGAGCAGTCTCTCAATAAGCTTCTTTCCAGTTTTGAAAGGAAGATATTTCCTTTTTCACCTTAGCCCTCTATGGGCTTCCAAATATCCCTTTGCCAATTCCACAAGAACAGAATAAGCGAAAGGCTTCTTGAAAGAAAAGATGTAACTCTGTGAGATGAATTAACAGAACACAGAGCAGTTTCTCAGAAAGCTTCTTTCCAGTTTTGAACGGAAGATATTTCCTTCTTCACCATAGCCTCTATGGCTTCCAAATATCCCTTTGCCAAATACGAAAGAACAGCCTTAGCGAAAAGCTTCTTGAAGGGAAAGATGTAACTCTGTGAGATGAATTAACAGAACACAGAGCAGTTTCTCAGAAAGCTTCTTTCCAGTTTTGAACGGAAGATATTTCCTTTTTCACCATAGTCCTCTATGGGCTTCCAAATATGCCTTTGCCAATTCCACAAGAACAGCCTTAGCGAAAGGCTTCTTGAAGGGAAAGATGTAACTCTGTGAGGTGAATTCAGAGAACACAGAGCAGTTTCTCAGAAAGCTTCTTTCCAGTTTTGAACGGAAGATATTTCCTTTTTCACCATACCCCTCTATGGGCTTCCAAATATCACTTTGCCAATTCCACAAGAACAGCCTTAGCGAAAGTCTTTGTGAAGGGAAAGATGTAACTCTGTGACATGAATTAACAGAACACAGAGCTGTTTCTCAGAAAGCTTCTTTCCAGTTTTGAAGGGAAGATATTTCCTTTTTCACCATAGCCCTCTAAGGGCTTCCAAATATCCCTTTGCCAATTAGGAAAGAACAGCCTTAGCGTAAGACTTCTTGAAGGGAAAGATATAACTCTGTGAGTTGAATTAACAGAACACAGAGAAGTTTCTCAGAAAGCTTCTTTCCAGTTTTGAACGGAAGATATTTCCTTTTTCACCATAGCCCTCTAAGGGCTTCCAAATATCCCTTTGCCAATTCCACAAGAAGAGCCTTAGCGAAAGGCTTCTTGAAGGGAAAGATGTAACTCTCTGAGATGAATTAACAGAACACAGAGCAGTCTCTCAGAAAGCTTCTTTCCAGTTTTGAACGGAAGATATTTTTTCACCATACACCTCTATGGGCTTCAAATATCCTTTGCTAATTCCACAAGAAAAGCCTTAGCGAAAGGCTTCTTGAAGGAAAGATATAACTCTGTGAGATGAATTCACAGAACACAGAGCAGTTTCTCAGAAAGCTTCTTTCCAGTTTTGAACGGAAGATATTTCCTTTTCACCATAGCCTCTATGGGCTTCCAAATATCCTTTGCCAATTCCACAAGAACAGCCTTAGCGAAAGGCTTCTTGAAGGAAAGATGTAACTCTGTGAGATGAATTACCAGAACACAGAGCAGTTTCTCAAGCTTCTTTCCAGTTTTGAACGGAAGATATTTCCTTTTCACCATAGCCTCCATGGGCTTCCAAATATCCTTGCTAATTCCACAAGAACAGCCTTAGCGAAGGTTTCTTGAACGGAAAGATGTAACTCTGTGAGATGAATTAACAGAACACAGAGCAGTTTCTCAGAAAACTTCTTTCCAGTTTCTAACGGAAGATATTTCCTTTTTCACCATAGCCCTCTATGGGCTTCCAAATATCCCTTTGCTATTTCCACAAGAACAGCTTTAGCGAAAGGCTTCTTGAAGGGAAAGATGTAACTCTGTGAGATGAATTAACAGAACACAGAGCAGTTTCTCAGAAAGCTTCTTTCCAGTTTTGAACGGAAGATATTTCCTTCTTCACCATAGCCCTCTATGGGATTTCAAATATCCCTTTGCCAAATACGAAAGAACAGCCTCAGCGAAAAGCTTCTTGAAGGGAAAGATGTAACTCTGTGAGATGAATTAACAGAACACAGAGCAGTTTCTCAGAAATCTTCTTTCCAGTTTTGAACGGAAGATATCGCCTTTTTCACCATAGCCCTCTATGGGCTTCCAAATATCCCTTTGCCAATTCCACAAGAACAGCCTTAGCGAAAGGCTTCTTGAAGGGAAAGATGTAACTCTGTGAGATGAAGTAACAGAACACAGAGCAGTTTCTCACAAATCTTCTTTCCAGTTTTGAACGAAAGATATTTCCTTTTTCACCATAGCCCTCTATGGGCTTCCAAATATCGCTTTGACAATTCCACAAGAACAACCTTAGCGAAAGGCTCGAAGGGAAAGATGTAACACTGTGAGATAAATTAACAGAACACAGAGCAGTTTCTCAGAAAGCTTCTTTCCAGTTTTGAACGGAAGTTATTCCTTTTTCACCATAGCCCTCTATGGGCTTCCAAATATCCCTTTGCCAATTCCACAAGAACAGCCTTAGCGAAAGGCATCTTGAAGGGAAACATGGAACTCTGTGAGATGAATTAACAGAACACAGAGCAGTCTCTCAGAAAGCTTCTTTCCAGTTTTGAACGGAGGATATTTCTTTTTCACCATAGCCCTCTATGGGCTTCCAAATATCCCTTTGCCAATTCCACAAGAACAGCGTTAGCGAAAGGCTTCTTGAATGGAAAGATGTAACTCTGTGAGATGAATTCACAGAACACAGAGCAGTTTCTCAGAAAGCTTCCTTCCAGTTTTGAACGGAAGATATTTCCTTTTTCACCATAGCCCTCTATGGGCTTCCAAATATCCCTTTGCCAATTCCACAAGAACAGCCTTAGGGAAAGGCTTCTTGAAGGGAAAGATGTAACTCTGTGAGATGAATTACCAGAACACAGAGCAGTCTCTCAATAAGCTTCTTTCCAGTTTTGAACGGAAGATATTTCTTTTCACCATTGCCCTCTATGGGCTTCCAAATATCCTTTGCTAATTCCACAAGAACAGCCTTAGCGAAAGGCTTTTGAAGGAAAGATGTAACTCTGTGAGATGAATTAACAGAACACAGAGCAGTTTCTCAGAAAGCTTCTTTCCAGTTTTGAACGGAAGATATTTCCTTTTTCACTATAGCCCTCTATGGGTTTCCAAATATCCCTTTGCCAATTCCACAAGAACAGCCTTAGCGAAAGGCTTCTTGAAGGAAAGATGTAACTCTGTGAGATGAATTAACAGAACACAGAGCAGTTTCTCAGAAAGCTTCTTTCCAGTTTTGAACGGAAGATATTTCCTTTTTCACCATAGCCCTCTATGGGCTTCCAAATATCCCTTTGCCAATTCCACAAGAACAGCCTTAGCGAAGGCTTCTGAAGGAAAGATGTAACTCTGTGAGATGAATTAACAGAACACAGAGCAGTTTCTCAGAAAGCTTCTTTCCAGTTTTGAACGGAAGATATTTCCTTTTTCAGCAAAGCCCTCTATGGGCTTCCAAATATCCTTTGCCAATTCCACAAGAACAGCCTTAGCGAAAGGCTTCTTGAAGGAAAGATGTAACTCTGTGAGATGAATTAACAGAACACAGAGCAGTTTCTCAGAAAGCTTCTTTCCAGTTTTGAACGGAAGATATTTCCTTTTTCACCATAGCCCTCTATGGGCTTCCAAATATCCCTTTGCCAATTCCACAAGAACAGCCTTAGCGAAAGGCTTCTTGAAGGAAAGATGTAACTCTGTGAGATGAATTAACAGAACACAGAGCAGTTTCTCAGAAAGCTTCTTTCCAGTTTTGAGCGGAAGATATTTCCTTCTTCACCATAGCCCTCTAAGGGCTTCCAAATATCCTTTGCCAATTCCACAAGAAGAGCCTTAGCGAAGGCTTCTTGAAGGAAAGATGTAACTCTGTGAGATGAATTAAGAGAACACAGAGCAGTTTCTGTGAATGCTTCTTTCCGGTTTTGAACGGAAGATATTTCCTTTTTCAACATAGCCCTCTATGGGCTTCCAAATATCCCTTTGCCAATTCCACAAGAACAGCCTTAGCGAAGGCTTTTGAAGGAAAGATGTAACTCTGTGGCATGAATTAACAAAACACAGAGCAGTTTCTCAGAAAGTTTCTTTCCAGTTTTGACGGAAGATATTTCCTTTTTCACCATAGCCCTCTATGGGCTTCCAAATATCCCTTTGCCAATTCCACAAGAACAGCCTTAGCGAAAGGCTTCTTGAAGGGAAAGATGTAACTCTGTGAGATTAATTAACAGAACACAGAGCAGTTTCTCAGAAAGCTTCTTTCCAGTTTTGAACGGAAGATATTTCCTTTTTCACCATAGCCCTCTATGGGCTTCCAAATATCACTTTGCCAATTCCACAAGAACAGCCTTAGCGAAAGGCTTTTGAAGGAAAGATGTAACTCTGTGAGATGAATTAACAGAACACAGAGCAGTTTCTCAGAAAGCTTCTTTCCAGTTTTGAACGGAAGATATTTCCTTTTTCACCATAGCCCTCTATGGGCTTCCAAATATCCCTTTGCCAATTCCACAAGAACATCCTTAGTGAAAGGCTTCTTGAAGGGAATGATGTAACTCTGTGAGATGAATTAACAGAACACAGAGCAGTTTCTCAGAAAGTTTCTTTCCAGTTTTGAACGGAAGATATTTCCTTTTTCACCATAGCCTTCTATGGGCTTCCAAATGTCACTTTGTGAATTCCACAAGAACAGTCTGAGCGAAAGGCTTCTTGAAGGGAAAGATGTAACTCTGTGAGATGAATTAACAGAACACAGAGCAGTTTCTCAGAAAGCTTCTTTCCAGTTTTGAACGGAAGATATTTCCTTTTCACCATAGCCCTCTATGGGCTTCCAAATATCCTTTGCCAATTCCACAAGAACAGCCTTAGCGAAGGCTTCTTGAAGGAAAGATGTAACTGTGAGATGAATTACAGAACAGAGCAGTTTCTCAGAAAGCTTCTTTCCAGTTTTGAACGGAAGATATTTCCTTTTTCACCATAGCCCTCTATGGGCTTCCAAATATCCCTTTGCCAATTCCACAACAGCCTTAGCGAAAGGCTTTTGAAGGAAAGATGTAACTCTGTGAGATGAATTAACAGAACACAGAACAGTCTCAGAAAGTTTCTTTCCAGTTTTGAACGGAAGATATTTCCTTTTTCAATATAGCCCTCTATGGGCTTCCAAATATCACTTTGCTAATTCCACAAGAACAGCCTTAGCGAAAGGCTTTTTGAAGGAAAGATGTAACTCTGTGACATGAATTAACAGAACACAGAGCTGTTTCTCAGAAAGCTTCTTTCCAGTTTTGAAGGAGAGATATTTCCTTTTTCACCATAGCCCTCTATGGGCTTCCAAATATCACTTTGCCCATTACAAAAGAACAGTCTTAGCGAAAGGCTTCTGAAGGAAAGATGTAACTCTGTGAGATGAATTAACAGAACACAGAGCAGTTTCTCAGAAAGCTTCTTTCCAGTTTTGAACGGAAGATATTTCCGTTTTCACCATAGCCCTCTACGGGCTTCCTAATATCACTTTGCCATTACCACAAGAACAGCCTTAGCGAAAGGCTTCTTGAAGGGAAAGATGTAACTCTGTGAGATTAATTAACAGAACACAGAGAAGTTTCTCAGAAAGCTTCTTTCCAGTTTTGAACGGAAGATATTTCCTTTTTCACCATAGCCCTCTATTTGCTTCCAAATATCCCTTTGCCAATTCCACAAGAACATCCTTAGTGAAAGGCTTCTTGAAGGGAATGATGTAACTCTGTGAGATGAATTAACAGAACACAGAGCAGTTTCTCAGAAAGCTTCTTTCCAGTTTTGAACGGAAGATATTTCCTTTTTCACCATAGCCTCTATGGGCTTCCAAATATCCTTTGCCAATTCCACAAGAACAGCCTTAGCGAAAGGCTTTTGAAGGAAAGATGTAACTCTGTGAGATGAATTAACAGAACACAGAGCAGTTTCTCAGAAAGTTTCTTTCCAGTTTTGAACGGAAGATATTTCCTTTTCACCATAGCCTTCTATGGCTTCCAAATGTCACTTTGTGAATTCCACAAGAACAGCCTGAGCGAAAGGCTTCTGAAGGGAAAGATGTAACCTGTGAGATGAATTAACAGAACACAGAGCAGTTTCTCAGAAAGCTTCTTTCCAGTTTTGAAGGAAGATATTTCCTTTTTCAACATAGTCCTCTACGGGCTTCCAAATATCACTTTCTGAATTACACAAGAACAGCCTGAGCGAAGGCTTCTTGAAGGAAACATGTAACTCTGTGAGATGAAGTAACGGAACACAGAGCAGTTTCTCAGAAAGCTTCTTTCCAGTTTTGAACGGAAGATATTTCCTTTTTCACCATAGCACTGTATGGGCTTCCAAATCACTTTGCGAATTCCACAAGAACAGCCTTAGCGAAAGGCTTCTTGAAGGGAAAGATGGAACTCTGTGATTTGAATTAACAGAACACAGAGCAGTTTCTCAGAAAGCTTTTTCCCAGTTTAGAACGGAAGATATTTCCTTTTTCGCCATAGCCCTCTATGGGCTTCCAAATATCCCTTTGCCAATTCCACAAGAAGAGCCTTAGCGAAATGCTTCTTGAAGTGAAAGATGTAACTCTGTGAGATGAATTAACAGAACACAGAGCAGTTTCTCAGAAAGCTTCTTTCAAGTTTTGAACGGAAGATATTTTCTTTTTCACCATAGCCTCTATGGGCTTCCAAATATCCTTTGCGAATTCCACAAGAACAGCCTTAGCGAAGGCTTCTTGAAGGAAAGATGTAACTCTGAGATGAATTAACAGAACACAGAGCAGTTTCTCAGAAAGCTTCTTTCCAGTTTTGAGCGGAAGATATTTCCTTTTTCAACATAGTCCTCTATGGCTTCCAAATATCCTTTGCCAATTCCACAAGAACAGCCTTAGCGAAAGGCTTCTTGAAGGGAAAGATGTAACTCTGTGAGATGAATTAACAGAACACAGAGCAGTTTCTCAGAAAGCTTCTTTCCAGTTTTGAGCGGAAGATATTTCCTTTTCACCATAGCTCTCTATGGACTTCCAAATATGCCTTGCCAATTCCACAAGAACAGCCTTAGCGAAAGGCTCTTGAAGGGAAAGATGTAACTCGTGAGATGAATTACAGAACGCAGAGCAGTTTCTCAGAAAGCTTCTTTCCAGTTTTGAACGGAAGATATTTTCTTTTTCACCATAGCCCTCTATGGGCTTCAAATATGCCTTTGCCAATTCCACATAACAGCCTTAGCGAAAGGCTTTGAAGGAAAGATGTAACTCTGTGAGATGAATTA
>JAKFHT010001353.1:0-31270 GCA_023783455.1 Erythrocebus patas | reverse complement strand
CAGAGTTACATCTTTCCCTTGAAGAAGCCTTTCGCTAAGCCTGTTCTTCTGGAATTGGCAAAGTGATATTTGGAAGCCCATAGAGGGCTATGGTGAAAAAGGAAATATCTTCCGTTCAAAACTGGAAAGAAGCTTTCTGAGAAACTGCTCTGTGTACTGTTAGTTCATCTCACAGAGTTACATCTTTCCTTCAAAAGCAGTTTAACTGCTTTGTGTTCTGTTAATTCATCTCACAGAGTTACATCTTTCCCTTTAAGAAACCTTTCACTAAGACTCTTCTTTTGGAATTGGAAAAGTGATATTTGGAAGCCTATAGAGGGCTATGGTGGAAAAGGAAACATCTTCCATTAAAAACTTGAAAGAAGCTTTCTGAGAAACTGCTTTGTGTTCTCATTCATCTAACAGAGTTACAGCTTTACCCTCAACAAACCTTTCTCTGAGACTGTTCTTGTGGAATTGCAAAGTGATATTTGGAAGGTCCGAGAGGGCTTTGGTGAAAAAGGAAATATCTTAGGTTAAAAACTGGAAAGAAGCTTTCTGAGAAACTGCTTTGTGTTCTGTTAATTCATCTCACAGAGTTACATCTTTCCTTCAAGAATCCTTTGCTAAAAGCTGTTCTTGTGGAATTGGCAAAGTGATTTTGGAAGCCCATAGATGGCTAAGGTGAAAAAGGAAACATCTTCCGTTAAAAACTGGAAAGAATCTTTCTGAGAAACTGCTTTGTGTTCTGTTAATTCATCTCACGGAGTTACAGTTTAGCCTCAAGAAGTCTTTCTCTAAGACTGTTCTTGTGGAACTGGCAAAGCGACATTTGGAAGAGGGCTATGGTGAAAAGGAAATATCTTAGGTTAAAAACTGGAAAGAAGCATTCTGAGAAACTGCTTTGTGTTCTGTTAATTCATCTCACAGAGTTACAGCTTTCCCCTCAAGAAGCCTTTCTCTAAGACTGTTCTTGTGGAATTGGCAAAGTGATATTTCAAAGCCCATAGAGGCTATGGTGAAAAGGAAATATCTTCCGTTAAAAACTGCAAGAAGGTTTCTGAGAAACTTCTTTGTGTTCTGTTAATTCATCTCACCGAGTTACAGCTTTCCCCTCAAGAAGGCTTTCGCTAAGACTGTTCTTGTGGAATTGGCAAAGTGATATTTGGAAGCCCAGAGAGAGGCTATGGTGAAAAGGAAATATCTTCCGTTAAAACTGAAAAGAAGCTTTCTGAGAAACTGCTTTGTGTTCTGTTAATTCATCTCACAGTTACAGCTTCCTTCAAGAAGCCTTTCTCTAAGACTGTTCTTGTGGAATTTGCAAAGTGATATTTGGAAGCCCTTAGAGGGCTATGGTGAAAAAGGAAATATCTTCCGTTAAAAATTGGAAAGAAGCTTTCTGATAAACTGCTTTGTGTTCCGTTAATTCATCTTACGGTGCTACAGCTTTCCCTTCAAGAAGCCTTTCACTAAGACTGTTCTTGTGGAATTGGCAAAGTGATATTTTTAAGCCCCTAGATGGCTTTGGAGAAAAAGGAAATATCTTCCATTTAAAACTGGAAAGAAGCTTTCTGAGAAACTGCTTTGTGTTCTGTTAATTCGTCTCACACAGTTACAGCTTTCCCCTCAAGAAGCCTTTGGCTAAGACTGTTCTTGTGGAATTGGCGAAGTGATATTTGGAAGCCCATAGAGTGCAACGGTGAAAAAGGAAATATCTTCCGTTAAAAACTGCAAAGAAGCTTTCTGAGAAACTGCTTTGTGTTCTGTTAATTCATCTCACGGATTTACAGCTTGCCCTTCAAGAAGCCTTTCTCTAAGACTGTTCTTGTGGAATTGGCAAAGTGATATTTTAAGCCCTAGATGGCTATGGTGAAAAAGGAAATATCTTCCATTTAAAACTGGAAAGAAGGTTTCTGAGAAACTTCTTTGTGTTCTGTTAATTCATCTCAGAGTTACAGCTTTCCTTCAAGAAGCCTTTGCTAAGGCTGTTCTTGTGGAATTGGCAAGTGATATTTGGAAGCCCATAGAGGGCTAAGTGAAAAAGGAAATATCTTCCGTTAAAAACTGGAAGAAGCTTTCTGAGAAACTGCTTTGTGTTCTGTTAATTCATCTCACAGTTACAGCTTTCCCTTCAAGAAGCCTTTCGCTAAGACTGTTCTTGTGGAATTGCAAAGTGATATTTGGAAGCCCGAGAGGGCTATGGTGAAAAGGAAATATCTTCCGTTAAAAACTGGAAAGAAGCTTTCTGAGAAACTGCTTTGTGTTCTGTTAATTCATCTCACAGAGTTACATCTTTCCCTTCAAGAAGCCTTTCTAAGACTGTTCTTGTGGAATTGCAAAGTGATATTTGGAAGCCCATAGAGGCTATGGTGAAAAAGGAAATATCTTCCGTTAAAAACTGGAAGAAGCTTTCTGAGAAACTGCTTTGTGTTCTGTTAATTCATCTCACGGAGTTACAGCTTTCCCTTCAAGAAGCCTTTGGCTAAGACTGTTCTTGTGGAATTGGCAAAGTGATATTTGGAAGCCCATAGAGGGCTATGGTGAAAAAGGAAATATCTTCCGTTAAAAACTGGAAAGAAGCTTTCTGAGAAACTGCTTTGTGTTCTGTTAATTCATCTCACAGAGTTACAGCTTTCCCTCAAGAAGCCTTTCTCTAAGACTGTTCTTGTGGAATTGGCAAAGTGATATTTGGAAGCCCTTAGAGGGCTATGGTGAAAAAGGAAATATCTTCCGTTAAAAACTGGAAAGAAGCTTTCTGACAAACTGCTTTGTGTTCTGTTAATTCATCTCACAGAGTTACATCTTTCCCTTCAAGAAGCCTTTCACTAAGACTGTTCTTGTGGAATTGGCAAAGTGATATTTGGAAGCCTAGAGGGCTATGGTGAAAAGGAAATATCTTCCATTAAAAACTGGAAAGAATCTTTCTGAGAAACTGCTTTGTGTTCTGTTAATTCATCTCACAGAGTTACATCTTTCCTTCAAGAAGCCTTTCGCTAAGACTGTTCTTGTGGAATTGGCAAAGTGATATTTGGAAGCCCATAGAGGCTATGGTGAAAAAGGAAATATCTTCCGTTAAAAACTGGAAAGAAGCTTTCTGAGAAACTGCTTTGTGTTCTGTTAATTCATCTCACAGAGTTACAGCTTTCCCTTCAAGAAGCCTTTCGCTAAGACTGTTCTTGTGGAATTGGCAAAGTGATATTTGGAAGCCCATAGAGGGCTATGGTGAAAAAGGAAATATCTTCCATTAAAAACTGGAAAGAATCTTTCTGAGAAACTGCTTTGTGTTCTGTTAATTCATCTCACAGAGTTACATCTTTCCTTCAAGAAGCCTTTCGCTAAGACTGTTCTTGTGGAATTGGCAAAGTGATATTTGGAAGCCCATAGAGGCTATGGTGAAAAAGGAAATATCTTCCGTTAAAACTGGAAAGAAGCTTTCTGAGAAACTGCTTTGTGTTCTGTTAATTCATCTCACAGAGTTACAGCTTTCCTTCAAGAAGCCTTTCGCTAAGACTGTTCTTGTGGAATTGGCAAAGTGATATTTGGAAGCCCATAGAGGGCTATGGTGAAAAAGGAAATATCTTCCGTTAAAACTGCAAAGAAGCTTTCTGAGAAACTGCTTTGTGTTCTGTTAATTCATCTCACAGAGTTACAGCTTTCCTTCAAGAAGCCTTTCGCTAAGACTGTTCTTGTGGAATTGGCAAGTGATATTTGGAAGCCCATAGAGGGCTATGGTGAAAAGAAATATCTTCCGTTAAAACTGGAAAGAAGCTTTCTGAGAAACTGCTTTGTGTTCTGTTAATTCATCTCACAGAGTTACAGCTTTCCTTCAAGAAGCCTTTCTAAGACTGTTCTTGTGGAATTGGCAAAGTGATATTTGGAAGCCCAGAGGGCTATGGTGAAAAGAAATATCTTCCGTTAAAACTGGAAAGAAGCTTTCTGAGAAACTGCTTTGTGTTCTGTTAATTCATCTCACAGAGTTACATCTTTCCTTCAAGAAGCCTTTCGCTAAGACTGTTCTTGTGGAATTGGCAAAGTGATATTTGGAAGCCCATAGAGGGCTATGGTGAAAAAGGAAATATCTTCCGTTAAAACTGGAAAGAAGCTTTCTGAGAAACTGCTTTGTGTTCTGTTAATTCATCTCACAGAGTTACAGCTTTCCTTCAAGAAGCCTTCGCTAAGACTGTTCTTGTGGAATTGGCAAAGTGATATTTGGAAGCCCAGAGGGCTATGGTGAAAAAGGAAATATCTTCCGTTAAAACTGGAAAGAAGCTTTCTGAGAAACTGCTTTGTGTTCTGTTAATTCATCTCACGGAGTTACAGCTTTCCTTCAAGAAGCCTTTCGCTAAGACTGTTCTTGTGGAATTGGCAAAGTGATATTTGGAAGCCATAGAGGGCTATGGTGAAAAAGGAAATATCTTCCGTTAAAACTGGAAAGAAGCTTTCTGAGAAACTGCTTTGTGTTCTGTTAATTCATCTCACAGAGTTACAGCTTTCCCTCAAGAAGCCTTTCTCTAAGACTGTTCTTGTGGAATTGGCAAGTGATATTTGGAAGCCCATAGAGGGCTATGGTGAAAAAGGAAATATCTTCCGTTAAAAACTGGAAAGAAGCTTTCTGAGAAACTGCTTTGTGTTCTGTTAATTCATCTCACAGGTTACAGCTTTCCCTCAAGAAGCCTTTCGCTAAGGCTGTTCTTGTGGAATTGGCAAAGTGATATTTGGAAGCCCATAGAGGGCTATGGTGAAAAGGAAATATCTTCCGTTAAAAACTGGAAAGAAGCTTTCTGACAAACTGCTTTGTGTTCTGTTAATTCATCTCACGGAGTTACAGCTTTCCTTCAAGAAGCCTTTCACTAAGACTGTTCTTGTGGAATTGGCAAAGTGATATTTGGAAGCCCATAGAGGGCTATGGTGAAAAGGAAATATCTTCCGTTAAAAACTGCAAAGAAGCTTTCTGAGAAACTGCTTTGTGTTCTGTTAATTCATCTCACAGAGTTACAGCTTTCCCCTCAAGAAGCCTTTCGCCAAGACTGTTCTTGTGGAGTTGGCAAAGTGATATTTGGAAGCCCAGAGAGTGTTATGGTGAAAAAAAATATCTTCCGTTAAAAACTGGAAAGAAGCTTTCTGAGAAACTGCTTTGTGTTCTGTTAATTCATCTCACAGAGTTACAGCTTTCCTCAAGAAGCCTTTCTAAGACTGTTCTTGTGGAATTGGCAAAGTGATATTTGGAAGCCCAGAGGGCTATGGTGAAAAAGGAAATATCTTCCGTTAAAAACTGGAAAGAAGCTTTCTGAGAAACTGCTTTGTGTTCTGTTAATTCATCTCACAGAGTTACAGCTTTCCTTCAAGAAGCCTTTGCTAAGACTGTTCTTGTGGAATTTGCAAAGTGATATTTGGAAGCCCATAGAGGGCTATGGTGAAAAAGGAAATATCTTCCGTTAAAAACTGGAAAGAAGCTTTCTGAGAAACTGCTTTGTGTTCTGTTAATTCATCTCACGGAGTTACAGCTTTCCTTCAAGAAGCCTTTCACTAAGACTGTTCTTGTGGAATTGGCAAAGTGATATTTGGAAGCCCTAGAGGGCTATGGTGAAAAGGAAATATCTTCCATTAAAACTGGAAAGAAGCTTTCTGAGAAACTGCTTTGTGTTCTGTTAATTCATCTCACAGAGTTACAGCTTTACCCTCAAGAAACCTTTCTAAGACTGTTCTTGTGGAATTGGCAAAGTGATATTTGGAAGCCCATAGAGGGCTATGGTGAAAAGGAAATATCTTCCTTTAAAACTGCAAAGAAGCTTGAGAAACTGCTTTGTGTTCTGTTAATTCATCTCACAGAGTTACAGCTTTCCTTCAAGAAGCCTTTCACTAAGACTGTTCTTGTGGAATTGGAAAAGTGATATTTGGAAGCCCATAGAGGGCTATGGTGAAAAAGAAATATCTTCCGTTAAAAACTGGAAAGAAGCTTTCTGAGAAACTGCTTTGTGTTCTGTTAATTCATCTCACAGAGTTACAGCTTTCCCTCAAGAAGCCTTTCTCTAAGACTCTTCTTGAGGAATTGGCAAAGTGATATTTGGAAGCCCATAGAGGCTATGGTGAAAAAGGAAACATCTTCCCTTAAAAACTGCAAAGAAGCTTTCTGAGAAACTGCTTTGTGTTCTGTTAATTCATCTCACAGAGTTACAGCTTTACCCTCAAGAAGCCTTTCTCTAAGACTCTTCTTGAGGAAATGGCAAAGTGATATTTGGAAGCCCATAGAGGGCTATGGTGAAAAAGGAAACATCTTCCCTTAAAAACTGCAAAGAAGCTTTCTGAGAAACTGCTTTGTGTTCTGTTAATTCATCTCACAGAGTTACAGCTTTTCCCTCAAGAAGCCTTTCTCTAAGACTGTTCTTGTGGAATTTGCAAAGTGACATTTGGAAGCGCATAGAGGGCTATGGTGAAAAAGGAAATATCTTCCGTTAAAAACTGGAAAGAAGCTTTCTGAGAAACTGCTTTGTGTTCTTTTAATTCATCTCACGGAGTTACAGCTTTCCCTTCAAGAAGCCTTTCGCTAAGACTGTTCTTGTGGAATTGGCAAAGTGATATTTGGAAGCCCATACGGCTTTGGTGAAAAAGGAAATATCTTCCGTTAAAAACAGGAAAGAAGCTTTCTGAGAAACTGCTTTGTGTTCTGTTAATTCATCTCACAGAGTTACAGCTTTTCCCTCAAGAAGCCTTTCTCTAAGACTTTTCTTGTGGAATTGGCAAAGTGATATTTGGAAGCCAAGAGAGGGCTATGGTGAAAAAGAAAATATCTTCCGTTAAAAACTGGAAAGAAGCTTTCTGAGAAACTGCTTTGTGTTCTGTTAATTCATCTCACAGAGTTACATCTTTCCTTCAAGAAGCCTTTCGCTAAGACTGTTCTTGTGGAATTGGCAAAGTGATATTTGGAAGCCCATAGAGGGCTTTGGTGAAAAGGAAATATCTTCCGTTAAAAACTGGAGAGAAGCTTTCTGAGAAACTGCTTTGTGTTCTGTTAATTCATCTCACAGAGTTACAGCTTTCCTCAAGAAGCCTTTCTCTAAGACTGTTCTTGTGGAATTGGCAAAGTGATATTTGGAAGCCCATAGAGGGCTATGGTGAAAAAGGAAATATCTTCCGTTAAAAACTGGAAAGAAGCTTTCTGAGAAACTGCTTTGTGTTCTGTTAATTCATCTCACAGAGTTACATCTTTCCCTTCAAGAAGCCTTTTGCTAAGGCTGTTCTTGTGGAATTGACAAAGTGATATTTGGAAGCCCATAGAGGGCTATGGTGAAAAAGGAAATATCTTCCGTTAAAAACTGGAAAGAAGCTTTCTGAGAAACTGCTTTGTGTTCTGTTAATTCATCTCACAGAGTTACAGCTTTCCCTTCAAGAAGCCTTTCTCTAAGACTCTTCTTGAGGAAATGGCAAAGTGATATTTGGAAGCCCATAGAGGGCTATGGTGAAAAAGGAAATATCTTCCGTTAAAAACTGGAAAGAAGCTTTCTGAGAAACTGCTTTGTGTTCTGTTAACTCATCTCACAGAGTTACAGCTCTCCCTTCAAGAAGCCTTTCTCTAAGACTCTTCTTGAGGAAATGGCAAAGTGATATTTGGAAGCCCATAGAGGGCTATGGTGAAAAAGAAAACATCTTCCGTTAAAAACTGCAAAGAAGCTTTCTGAGAAACTGCTTTGTGTTCTGTTAATTCATCTCACAGAGTTACAGCTTTACCCTCAAGAAGCCTTTCTCTAAGACTCTTCTTGAGGAAATGGCAAAGTGATATTTGGAAGCCCATAGAGGGCTATGGTGAAAAAGGAAATATCTTCCCTTAAAAACTGCAAAGAAGCTTTCTGAGAAACTGCTTTGTGTTCTGTTAATTCATCTCACAGAGTTACAGCTTTCCTCAAGAAGCCTTTCTCTAAGACTGTTCTTGTGGAATTTGCAAAGTGATATTTGGAAGCCCATAGAGGGCTATGGTGAAAAAGGAAATATCTTCCGTTAAAAACTGGAAAGAAGCTTTCTGAGAAACTGCTTTGTGTCCTATTAATTCATCTCACGGAGTTACAGCTTTCCCTTCAAGAAGCCTTTCGCTAAGTCTGTTCTTGTGGAATTGGCAAAGTGATATTTGGAAGCCCATAGAGGGCTATGGTGAAAAAGGAAATATCTTCCGTTAAAAACAGGAAAGAAGCTTTCTGAGAAACTGCTTTGTGTTCTGTTAATTCATCTCACAGAGTTACAGCTTTTCCCTCAAGAAGCCTTTCTCTAAGACTGTTCTTGTGGAATTTGCAAAGTGACATTTGGAAGCGCATAGAGGGCTATGGTAAAAAAGGAAATATCTTCCGTTAAAAACTGGAAAGAAGCTTTCTGAGAAACTGCTTTGTGTCCTATTAATTCATCTCACGGAGTTACAGCTTTCCCTTCAAGAAGCCTTTCGCTAAGTCTGTTCTTGTGGAATTGGCAAAGTGATATTTGGAAGCCCATACGGCTTTGGTGAAAAAGGAAATATCTTCCGTTAAAAACAGGAAAGAAGCTTTCTGAGAAACTGCTTTGTGTTCTGTTAATTCATCTCACAGAGTTACAGCTTTGCCCTCAAGAAGCCTTTCTCTATGACTGTTCTTGTGCAATTGGCAAAGTGATATTTGGAAGCCAAGAGAGGGCTATGGTGAAAAAGGAAATATGTCCCTTTAAAAACTGGAAAGAAGCTTTCTGACAAACTGCTTTTTGTTCTGTTAATTCATCTCACGGAGTTACAGCTTTCCCTTCAAGAAGCCATTGGCTAAGACTGTTCTTGTGGAATTGGCAAAGTGATATTTGGAAGTCCATAGAGGGCTCTGGTGAAAAAGGAAATATCTTCCGTTAAAAACTGCTAAGAAGCTTTCTGAGAAACTGCTTTGTGTTCTGTTAATTCATCTCACACAGTTACAGCTTTACCCTGAAGAAGCCTTTCTCTAAGACTGTTCTTGTGCAATTGGCAAAGTGATATTTAAAAGCCCCGAGAGGGATATGGTGAAAAGGGAAATATCTTCCATTAAAAACTGGAAAGAAGCTTTCTGAGAAACTGCTTTGTGTTCTGATAATTCATCTCACAGAGTTACACCTTTACACTCAATAAGCCTTTCGCTAAGACTGTTCTTGGGGAATTGACAAAGTGATATTTGGAAGCCCATAGAGGGCTATGGTGAAAAAGGAAATATCTTCCATTAAAAACTGGAAAGAAGCTTTCTGAGAAACTGCTTTGTGTTCTGTTAATTCATCTCACGGAGTTACAGCTTTCCCTTCAAGAAGACTTTGTCTAAGACTGTTCTTGTGGAATTGGCAAAGTGATATTTGGAAGCCCATTGAGGGCTATGGTGAAAAAGGAAATATCTACCGTTAAAAACTGCAAAGAAGCTTTCTGAGAAACTGCTTTGTGTTCTGTTAATTCATCTCACAGAGTTACAGCTTTACCCTGAAGAAGCCTTTCTGTAAGACTGTTCTAGTGGAATTGGAAAAGTGATATTTAAAAGCCCCGAGAGTGCTATGGTGAAAAAGGAAATATCTTCCGTTAAAAACTGGAAAGAAGCTTTCTGAGAAACTGCTTTGTGTTCTGTTAATTCATCTTACGGTGCTACAGCTTTCCCTTCAAGAAGCCTTTGGCTAAGACAGTTCTTCTGGAATTGTCAAAGTGATATTTGGAAGCCCATAGAGGGCTATAGTGAAAAAGGAAATATCTTCCATTTAAAACTGGAAAGAAGCTTTCTGAGAAACAGCTTTGTGTTCTGTTAATTCATCTCACCGAGTTACAGCTTTCCCCTCAAGAAGCCTTTGGCTAAGACTGTTCTTGTGGAATTGGCGAAGTGATATTTGGAAGCCCATAGAGGGCAACGGTAAAAAGGAATTATCTTCCATTAAAAACTGGAAAGAAGCTTTCTGAGAAACTGCTTTGTGTTCTGTTAATTCATCTCACAGAGTTACATCTTTCCCTTCAAGAGGCCTTTCGCTAAGGCTGTTCTTGTGGAATTGGCAAAGTGATATTTTAAGCCCATAGTGGGCTATGGTGAAGAAGGAAATATCTTCCGTTAAAAAGTGGAAAGAAGTTTTCTGAGAAACTGTTTGTGTTTTGTTAATTCATCTCACGGAGTTACAGCTTGCCCTTCAAGAAGCCTTTCGCTAAGACTGTTCTTGTGGAATTGCCAAAGTGATATTTGGAAGCCTCGAGAGGGCTATGGTGAAACAGGAAATATCTTAGGTTAAAAACTGGAAAGGAGCTTTCTGAAAAACTGCTTTGTGTTCTTCTAATTTTCCTCACAGAGTTACATCTTTCCCTTCAAGAAGCCTTTCGCTAAGACTGTTCTTGTGGAATTTGCAAAGTGATATTTGGAAGCCCATAGAGGGCTATGGTGAAAAAGGAAATATCTTCCATTAAAAACTGCAAAGAAGCTTTCTGAGAAACTGCTTTGTGTTCTGTTAATTCACCTCACGGAGTTACAGCTTTCCCTTCAAGAAGCCTTTGGCTAAGACTGTTCTTGTGGAATTGGCAAAGTGATATTTGGAAGCCCTTAGAGGGCTATGGTGAAAAAGGAAATATCTTCCGTTAAAAACTGGAAAGAAGCTTTCTGAGAAACTGCTTTGTGTTCTGTTAATTCATCTCACAGAGTTACAGCTTTACCCTCAAGAAGCCTTTCTCTAAGACTGTTCTTGTGGAATTGACAAAGTGATATTTGGAAGCCCATAGAGGGCTATGGTGAAAAAGGAAATATCTTCCGTTAAAAACTGTAAAGAAGCTTTCTGAGAATCTGCTTTATGTTCTGTTAATTCATCTCACGGAGTTACAGCTTGCCCTTGAAGAAGCCTTTGGCTAAGACTGTTCTTGTGGAATTGGCAAAGTGATATTTGGAAGCCCAGAGAGGGCTATGGTGAAAAAGGAAATATCGTAGGTTAAAAACTGGAAAGAAACTTTTTGAGAAACTGCTTTGTGTTCTGCTATTTCTCCTCACAGAGTTACATCTTTCCCTTCAAGAAGCCTTTCGCTAAGACTGTTCTTGTGGAATTGGCGAAGTGATATTTCGAAGCCCATAGATGGCTATGGTGAAAAGGAAATATCTTCCGTTAAAAACTGGAAACAAGCATTCTGAGAAACTGCTTTGTGTTCTGTTAATTCATCTAACACAGTTACAGCCTTACCCTCAAGAAGCCTTTCTCTAAGACTGTTCTTGTGGAATTTGCAAAGTGATATTTGGAAGACGCTAGAGGTCTATGGTGAAAAAGGAAATATCTTCCTTTAAAAACTGGAAAGAAGCTTTCTGATAAACTGCTTTGTGTTCTGTTAATTCACCTCACGGTGCTACAGCTTTCCCTTCAAGAAGCCTTTCGCTAAGACTGTTCTTGTGGAAATGGCAAATTGATATTTGGAAGACCATAGAGGATTGTAGTGAAAAAGGAAATATCTTCCGTTAAAAACTGCAAAGAAGCTTTCTGAGAAACTGCTTTGTGTTCTGTTAATTCATCTCACGGAGTTACAGCTTGCCCTTCAAAAAGCCTTTGGCTAACACTGTTCTTGTGGAAATGGCAAAGTGATATTTGGAAGCCCAGAGAGGGCTATGGTGAAAAAGGAAATATCGTAGGTTAAAAACTGGAAAGAAACTTTCTGAGAAACTGCTTTGTGTTCTGCTAATTCTCCTCACAGAGTTACATCTTTCCCTTCAAGAAGCCTTTCGCTAAGACTGTTCCTGTAGAATTGGCGAAGTGATATTTCGAAGCCCACAGAGGGCTATGGTGAAAAAGGAAATATCTTCCGTTAAAAACTGTAAAGAAGCTTTCTGAGAAACTGCTTTGTGTTCTGTTAATTCATCTCACACAGTTACAGCCTTACCCTCAAGAAGCCTTTCTCTAAGACTGTTCTTGTGGAATTTGCAAAGTGATATTTGGAAGCCCTTAGAGGGCTATGGTGAAAAAGGAAATATCTTCCATTAAAAACTGGAAAGAAGCTTTCTGAGAAACTGCTTTGTGTTCTGTTAATTCATCTCACAGAGTTACAGCTTTACCCTGAAGAAGCCTTTATGTAAGACTGTTCTAGTGGAATTGGAAAAGTGATATTTAAAAGCCCCGAGAGGGCTATGGTGAAAAGGAAATATCTTCCGTTAAAAACTGGAAAGAAGCTTCTGAGAAACTGCTTTGTGTTCTGTTAATTCATCTCACGGAGTTACAGCTTTCCTTCAAGAAGCCTTCGCTAAGACTGTTCTTGTGGATTTTGCAAAGTGACATTTGGAAGCCCATAGAGGGCTATGGTGAAAAAGGAAATATCTTCCGTTAAAAACTGGAAAGAAGCTTTCTGGAAAACTGCTTTGTGTTCTGTTAATTCATCTCACAGAGTTACATCTTTCCTTCAAGAAGCCTTTCGCTAAGGCTGTTCTTGTGGAATTGGCAAAGTGATATTTGGAAGCCCATAGAGGGCAATTTTGAAAAGGAAATATCTTCCGTTAAAAACTGGAAAGAAGCTTTCTGAGAAACTGCTTTGTGTTCTTTTAAATCATCTCACGGTGCTACAGCTTTCCTTTAAGAAGCCTTTCGCTAAGACTGTTCTTGTGGAAATGGCAAATTGATATTTGGAAGACCATAGAGGTTTGTAGTGAAAAAGGAATTATCTTCCGTTAAAAACTGAAAGAAGCTTTCTGAGAAACTGCTTTGTGTTCTGTTAATTCATCTCACAGACTTACAGCTTTCCCCTCAAGAAGCCTTTCACTAAGAATGTTTTTGGGGAATTGTCAAAGTGATATTTGGAAGCCCATAGATTGCTATAGTGAAAAAGAAAATATCTTTCGTTAAAAACTGGAAAGAAGCTTTCTGAGAAACTGCTTTGTGTTCTGTTAATTCATCTCACAGAGTTACAGCTTTCCCCTCAAGTAGCCTTTCGCTAAGACTGTTTTTGGGGAATTGGCAAAGTGATATTTGGAAGCCCATAGAGGGCTATAGTGAAGAAGGAAATATCTTCCTTTAAAAACTGGAAAGAGGCTTTCTGAGAAACTGCTTTGTGTTCTGTTAATTCATCTCAGAGATTTACAGCTTTCCCCTCAAGAAGCCTTTCGCTAAGACTGTTCTTGTGGAATTCGCAAAGTGATATTTGGAAGCCCAGAGAGTGTTAAGGTGAAAAAGGAAATATCTTAGGTTAAAAACTGGAAAGAAGCTTTCTGAGAAACGGCTTTGTGTTCTGTTTATTCAACTCATAGAGTTACATCTTTCCCTTCAAAAAGCCTTTCGCTAAGGCTGTTCTTGTGGAATTGGCAAAGTGATATTTGGATGCCCATAGACGGCTCTGGTGAAAAAGGAAATATCTTCCGTTAAAAACTGCAAAGAAGCTTTCTGAGACACTGCTTTGTGTTCTGTTAATTAATCTCACAGAGTTACAGCTTTCCCCTCAAGAAAACTTTCGCTAAGACTGTTCTTGGGGAATTGGCAAAGTGATATTTGGAAGCCCATAGAGGGCTATAGTGAAGAAGGAAATATCTTCCTTAAAAACTGGAAAGAGGCTTTCTGAGAAACTGCTTTGTGTTCTGTTAATTCATCTCACAGAGTTACATCTTTCCTTCAAGAAGCCTTTGGCTAAGTCTTTTCTTGTGGAATTGGCGAAGAGATATTTGGAAGCCCATAGAGGGCAACGGTGAAAAAGGAAATATCTTCCGTTAAAAACTGCAAAGAATCTTTCTGAGAAACTGCTTTGTGTTCTGTTAATTCACCTCACAGAGTTACATCTTTCCCTTCAAGAAGCCTTTCGCTAAGGCTGTTCTTGTGGACTTGGCAAAGTGATATTTGGAAGACCATAGAGGGCTATGGTGAAAAAGGAAATATCTCCCTTTAAAAACTGGAAAGAAGCTTTCTGACAAACTGCTTTGTGTTCTGTTAATTCATCTCCCAGAGTTACAGCTTTCCCTTCAAGAAGCCTTTGGCTAAGTCTGTTTTTTTGGAATTGGGAAAGTGATATTTGGAAGTCCATAGAGGGCTACGGTGAAAAAGGAAATATCTTCCGTTAAAAACTGGAAAGAAGCTTTCTGAGAAACTGCTTTGTGTTCTGTTAATTCATCTCACAGAGTTACAGCTTTACCCTGAAGAAGCCTTTCTCTACGACTGTTCTTGTGGAATTGCTAAAGTGATATTTAAAAGCCCCGAGAGGGCTATTTGGAAAAAGGAAATATCTTCCATTAAAAACTGGAAAGAAGCTTTCTGAGAAACTGCTTTGTGTTCTGATAATTCATCTCACAGAGTTACAGCTTTGCCCTCAAGAAGCCTTTCTCTAAGACTCTTCTTGAGGAATTGGCAAAGTGATATTTAAAAGCCCGTAGAGGGCTATGCTGAAAAAGGAAATATCTTCCGTTAAAAACTGGAAAGAAGCTTTCTGAGAAACTGCTTTGTGTTCTGTTAATTCATCTCACAGAGTTACACGTTTCCACTCAAGAAGCCTTTGGCTAAGACTGTTCTTGTGGAATTGGCGAAGTGATATTTGGAAGCCCATAGAGGGCAACGGTGAAAAAGGAAATATCTTCCGTTAAAAACTGCAAAGAAGCTTTCTGAGAAACTGCTTTGTGTTCTGTTAATTCATCTCACAGAGTTACATCTTTCCCTTCAAGAAGCCTTTCGCTAAGGCTGTTCTTGTGGAATTGGCAAAGTGATATTTGGAAGCCCATAGAGGGCTATGGTGAAAAAGGAAATATCTCCCTTTAAAAACTGGAAAGAAGCTTTCTGAGAAACTGCTTTGTGTTCTGTTAATTCATCTCACAGAGTTACAGCTTTCCCTTCAAGAAGCCTTTGGCTAAGTCTGTTTTTTTGGAATTGGCAAAGTGATATTTGGAAGTCCATAGAGGGCTATGGTGAAAAAGGAAATATCTTCCGTTAAAAACTGGAAAGAAGCTTTCTGAGAAACTGCTTTGTGTTCTGTTAATTCATCTCACAGAGTTACAGCTTTACCCTGAAGAAGCCTTTCTCTAAGACTGTTCTTGTGGAATTGGCAAAGTGATATTTGGAAGCCATAGAGGGCTATGGTGAAAAAGGAAATATCTTCCATTAAAAACTGGAAAGAAGCTTTCTGAGAAACTGCTTTGTGTTCTGTTAATTCATCTCACAGAGTTACAGCTTTCCCCTCAAGAAGCCTTTCTCTAAGACTCTTCTTGAGGAATTGGCAAAGTGAGATTTGGAAGCCCATAGAGGGCTATGGTGAAAAAGGAAATATCTTCCGTTAAAAACTGCAAAGAAGCTTTCTGAGAAACTGCTTTGTGTTCTGTTAATTCACCTCACAGAGTTACATCTTTCCCTTCAAGAAGCCTTTCGCGAAGACTGTTCCTGTGGAATTGGCAAAGTGATATTTGGAAGCCCATAGAGGGCTATGGTGAAAAAGGAAACATCTTTCGTTAAAAACTGCAAAGAAGCTTTCTGAGAAACTGCTTTGTGTTCTGTTAATTCATCTCACCGAGTTACAGCTTTCCCCTGAAGAAGCCTTTCGCTAAGACTGTTCTTGTGGAATTGGCAAAGTGATATTTAAAAGCCCCGAGAGGGCTATGGTGAAAAAGGAAATATCTTCCGTTAAAAACTGGAAAGAAGCTTTCTGATAAACTGCTTTGTGTTCTGTTAATTCATCTCACAGAGTTACACCTTTGCACTCAAGGAGCCTTTCGCTAAGACTGTTCTTGGGGAATTGGCAAAGTGATATTTGGAAGCCCATAGAGGGCTATGGTGAAACAGGAAATATCTTCCTTTAAAAACTGGAAAGAGGCTTTCTGACAAACTGCTTTGTGTTCTGTTAATTCATCTCACGGTGTTACAGCTTTCCCTTCAAGAAGACTTTGGCTAAGACTGTTCTTGTGGAATTGGCAAAGTGATATTTGGAAGCCCAGAGAGTGTTATGGTGAAAAAGGAAATATCTTCCTTTAAAAACTGGAAAGAAGGTTTCTGAGAAACTGCTTTGTGTTCTGTTAATTCATCTCACGGAGTTACAGCTTTGCCCTCAAGAAGCCTTTCACTAAGACTGTTCTTGTGCAATTGGCAAAGTGATATTTGGAAGCCCAGAGGGCTATGGTGAAAAAGGAAACATCTTCCGTTAAAAACTGCAAAGAAGCTTTCTGACAAACTGCTTTGTGTTCTGATAATTCATCTCACAGAGTTACAGCTTTCCTCAAGAAGCCTTTCGCTAAGAATGTTCTTGTGGAATTGGCAAAGTGATATTTGAAGCCCATAGAGGGCTATAGTGAAAAGGAAATATCTTCGTTAAAAACTGCAAAGAAGCTTTCTGAGAAACGGCTTTGTGTTCTGTTAATTCATCTCACAGAGTTACATCTTTCCTTCAAGAAGCCTTTCGCTAAGGCTGTTCTTGTGGAATTGGCAAAGTGATATTTGGAAGCCCATAGAGGGCTATGGTGAAAAGGAAATATCTTCCGTTAAAAACTGAAAGAAGCTTTCTGAGAAACTGCTTTGTGTTCTGTTAATTCATCTCACAGAGTTACAGCTTTCCTCAAGAAGCCTTTCGCTAAGACTGTTCTTGTGGAATTGGCAAAGTGATATTTGGAAGCCCAGAGAGGGCTATGGTGAAAAGGAAATATCTTCTGTTAAAACTGAAAGAAGCTTTCTGAGAAACTGCTTTGTGTTCTGTTAATTCATCTCACAGAGTTACAGCTTTCCCTCAAGAAGCCTTTCTGTAAGACTGTTCTTGTGGAATTGGCAAAGTGATATTTGTAAGCCCATAGATGGCAAATGTGAAAAGGAAATATCTTCCGTTAAAAACTGGAAAGAATGTTTTCTGAGAAACTGCTTTGTGTTCTGTTAATTCATCTCACAGAGTAACAGCTTTCCCCTCAAGAAGCCTTTCTCTAAGGCTCTTCTTGAGGAATTGGCAAAGTGATATTTGAAAGCCCATAGAGGGCAACGGTGAAAAAGGAATTATCTTCCGTTGAAAACTGAAAAGAAGCTTTCTGAGAAACGACTTAGTGTTCTGTTAATTCATCTCACAGAGTTACATCTTTCCCTTCAAGAAGTCTTTTGCTAAGGCTGTTCTTGTGGAATTGGAAGAGTGATATTTGGAAGCCCATACACGGCTAGGGTGAAAAAGGAAATATCTTCCGTTAAAAACTGGAAAGAAGCTTTCTGAGAAACTGCTGTGTGTTCTCTAAATTCATCTCACAAAGTTACAGCTTTCCCCTCCAGAAGCCTTTCTGTAAGACTCTTCTTGAGGAATTGGCAAAGTGAGATTTGGAATCCCATAGAGGGCTACGGTGAAAAAGGAAATATCTTCCGTTAAAAACTGCAAAGAAGCTTTCTGAGAAACTGCTTTGTGTTCTGTTAATTCACCTCACAGAGTTACATCTTTCCCTTCAAGAAGCCTTTCGCGAAGACTGTTCCTGTGGAATTGGCAAAGTGATATTTGGAAGCCCATAGAGGGCTATGGTGAAAAAGAAAACATCTTCCGTTAAAAACTGCAAAGAAGCTTTCTGAGAAACTGCTTTGTGTTCTGTTAATTCATCTCACAGAGTTACAGCTTTGCCCTCAAGAAGCCTTTCTCTATGACTGTTCCTGTGCAATTGGCAAAGTGATATTTAGAAGCCAAGAGAGGGCTATGGTGAAAAAGGAAATATTTTAGGTTAAAAACTGGAAAGAAGCTTTCTGAGAAACTGCTTTGTGTTCTGTTAATTCATCTCACAGAGTTACAGCTTTCCACTCAAGAAGCCTTTCGCTAAGACTGTTCTTGTGGAATTGGCAAAGTGATATTTGGAAGCCATAGAGGGCTATGGTGAAAAGGAAACATCTTCCGTTAAAAACAGGAAAGAAGCTTTCTGAGAAACTGCTTTGTGTTCTGTTAATTCATCTCACGGAGTTACAGCTTTCCTTCAAGAAGCCTTTCGCTAAGACTGTTCTTGTGGAATTGGCAAAGTGATATTTGGAAGCCCATAGAGGGCTCTGGTGAAAAGGAAATATCTTCCGTTAAAAACAGGAAAGAAGCTTTCTGAGAAACTGCTTTGTGTTCTGTTAATTCATCTCACAGAGTTACAGCTTTCCCTCAAGAAGCCTTTCTAAGACTGTTCTTGTGGAATTGGCAAAGTGATATTTGGAAGCCCAGAGAGGCTATGGTGAAAAGGAAATATCTTCCGTTAAAAACTGGAAAGAAGCTTTCTGAGAAACTGCTTTGTGTTCTGTTAATTCATCTCAGAGTTACAGCTTTCCTTCAAGAAGCCATTGGCTAAGACTGTTCTTGTGGAATTGGCAAAGTGATATTTGGAAGTCCATAGAGGGCTCTGGTGAAAAAGGAAATATCTTCCGTTAAAAACTGCTAAGAAGCTTTCTGAGAAACTGCTTTGTGTTCTGTTAATTCATCTCACACAGTTACAGCTTTACCCTGAAGAAGCCTTTCTAAGACTGTTCTTGTGCAATTGGCAAAGTGATATTTGGAAGCCCAGAGAGGGCTATGGTGAAAAGGAAACATCTTCGTTAAAAACTGCAAAGAAGCTTTCTGACAAACTGCTTTGTGTTCTGTTAATTCATCTCACCGAGTTACAGCTCTCCCTTCAAGAAGCCTTTCTCTAAGACTCTTCTTGAGGAATTGGCAAAGTGATATTTGGAAGCCCATAGAGGGCTATGGTGAAAAAGGAAACATCTTCCGTTAAAAACTGCAAAGAAGCTTTCTGAGAAACTGCTTTGTGTTCTGTTAATTCATCTCACCGAGTTTCAGCTTTACCCTCAACAAGCCTTTCTCTAAGACTGTTCTTGTGGAATTGGCAAAGTGATATTTGGAAGCCCAGAGAGGGCTATGGTGAAAAGGAAATATCTTCCATTAAAAACTGGAAAGAAGCTTTCTGAGAAACTGCTTTGTGTTCTGATAATTCATCTCACAGAGTTACACATTTCCACTCAAGAAGCCTTTCGCTAAGACTGTTCTTGGGGAATTGGCAAAGCGATATTTGGAAGCCCATAGAGGCTATAGTGAAAAGGAATTATCTTCTGTTAAAACTGAAAGAAGCTTTCTGCGAAACTGCTTTGTGTTCTGTTAATTCATCTCACAGAGTTACAGCTTTATCCTCAAGAAGCCTTTCGCTAAGACTGTTCTTGTGGAATTGGCAAAGTGATATTTGGAAGCCCAGAGAGTGTTATGGTGAAAAAGGAAATATCTTAGGTTAAAAACTCTAAAGAATCTTTCTGAGAAACGGCTTTGTGTTCTGTTAATTCATCTCACAGAGTTGCATGTTTCCCTTCAAGAAGCCTTTCGCTAAGGCTGTTCTTGTGGAATTGGCAAAGTGATATTTGGAAGCCCATAGACTGCTATGGTGAAAAAGGAAATATCTTCCGTTAAAAACTGAAAAGAAGATTTCTGAGAAACGGCTTTGTGTTCTGTTAATTCATCTCACAGAGTTACAGCTCTCCCCTCAAGAAGCCTTTCGGTAAGAATGTTCTTGTGGAATTGGCAAAGTGATATTTGGAAGCCCAGAGAGTGTTATGGTGAAAAAGGAAATATCTTAGGTTAAAAACTGGAAAGAAGCTTTTTGAGAAACGGCTTTGTGTTCTGTTTATTCATCTCACAGAGTCACATCTTTCCCTCAAGAAGCCTTTCTCTAAGGCTGTTCTTGTGGAATTGGCAAAGTGATATTTGGAAGCCCATAGACGGCTATGGTGAAAAAGGAAATATCTTCCGTTAAAAACTGAAAAGAAGCTTTCTGAGAAACTGCTTTGTGTTCTGTTAATTCATCTCACAGAGTTACAGCTTTCCCCTCAAAAAGCCTTTCGCCAAGACTGTTCTTGTGGAATTGGCAAAGTGATATTTGGAAGCCCAGAGAGTGTTATGGTGAAAAAGGAAATATCTTAGGTTAAAAACTGGAAAGAAGCTTTCTGAGAAACTGCTGTGTGTTCTGAAAGTTGATCTCACAAAGTCACAGCTTTCCCCGCAAGCAGCCTTTCGCTAAAACTCTTCTTGAGGAATTGGCAAAGTGATATTTGGAAGCCCATACAGGGCAACGGTGAAAAAGGAAATATCTTCCGTTAAAAACTGGAAAGAAGCTTTCTGAGAAACGACTTTGTGTTCTGTTAATTCATCTCACAGAGTTACAGCTTTCCCTTCAAGAAGTCTTTTGCTAAGGCTGTTCTTGTGGAATTGGCAAAGTGATATTTGGAAGCCCATAGACGGCTATGGTGAAAAAGGAAATATCTTCCGTTAAAAACTGGAAAGAAGCTTTCTGAGAAACTGCTGTGTGTTCTGTGAAATCATCTCACAAAGTTACCGCTTTCCCCTCAAGAAGCCTTTCTCTAAGACTCTTCTTGAGGAATTGGCAAAGTGAGATTTGGAAGCCCATAGAGGGCTATGGTGAAAAGGGAAATATCTTCCGTTAAAAACTGCAAAGAAGCTTTCTGAGAAACTGCTTTGTGTTCTGTGAATTCATCTCACAGAGTTACATCTTTCCCTTCAAGAAGCCTTTCGCTAAGGCTGTTCTTGTGGAATTGGCAAAGTGATATTTGGAAGCCCTTAGAGGGCCATGGTGAAATAGGAAATCTCTACCGTTGAAAACTGGAAAGAAGGTTTCTGAGAAACTGCTTTGTGTTCTGTTAATTCACCTCACAGAGTTACATCCTTCCCTTAAAGAAGCCTTTCGCGAAGACTGTTCCTGTGGAATGGGCAAAGTGATATTTGGAAGCCCATAGAGGGCTATGGTGAAAAAGGAAACATCTTCCGTTAAAAACTGCAAAGAAGCTTTCTGAGAAACTGCTTTGTGTTCTGTTAATTCATCTCACAGAGTTACATCTTTGCCCTCAAGAAGCCTTTCTCTGTGACTGTTCTTGCGCAATTGGAAAAGTGATATTTGGAAGCCAAGAGAGGGCTATGGTGAAAAAGGAAATATTTTAGGTTAAAAACTGGAAAGAAGCTTTCTGAGAAACGGCTTTGTGTTCTGTTAATTCCTCTCACCGAGTTACAGCTCTCGCCTCAAGAAGCCTTTCTCTAAGACTCTTCTTGAGGTATTGGCAAAGTGATATTTGGAAGCCCATAGAGGGCTATGGTGAAAAAGGAAATATCTTCCGTTAAAAACTGGAAAGAAGCTTTCTGAGAAACTGCTTTGTGTTCTGTTAATTCATCTCACAGTGTTACATCTTTCCCTTCAAGAAGCCTTTCGCTAATGCTGTTCTTGTGCAATTGGCAAAGTGATATTTGGAAGCCCCTAGATGGCTTTGGAGAAAAAGGAAATATCTTCCATTAAAAACTGGAAAGAAGCTTTCTGAGAAACTGCTTTGTGTTCTGTTAATTCGTCTCACAGTTTTACAGCTTTACCCTCAAGAAACCTTTCTCTAAGACTGTTCTTGTGGAATTGGCAAAGTGATATATGGAAGCCCACAGAGGGCTATGTTGAAAAAGGAAATATCTTCCGTTAAAAATTGAAAAGAAGCTTTCTGAGAAACTGCTTTGTGTTCTGTTAATTCATCTCACGGAGTTACAGCTTTCCCTTCAAGAAGCCTTTGGCTAAGATAGTTCTTCTGGAATTGGCAAAGTGATATTTGGAAGCCCATAGAGGGCTATAGTGAAAAAGGAAATATCTTCCATTAAAAACTGGAAAGAATCTTTCTGAGAAACTGCTTTGTGTTCTGTTAATTCATCTCACAGAATTACAGCTTTCCCCTCAAGAAGCCTTTGGCTAAGTCTGTTCTTGTGGAATTGGCGAAGTGATATTTGGAAGCCCATAGAGGGCAACGGTGAAGAAGAAAATACCTTCCATTAAAAACTGGAAAGAAGCTTTCTGAGAAACTGCTTTGTGTTCTGTTAATTCATCTCACAGAGTTACAGCTTTCCCTTCAAGAAGCCTTTCGCTAAGGCTGTTCTTCTGGAATTGGCAAAGTGATATTTTAAGCCCATAGAGGGCTATGGTGAAAAATGAAACATCTTCCGTTAAAAACTGCAAAGAAGCTTTCTGAGAAACTGCTTTGTGTTCTGTTAATTCACCTCACGGAGTTACAGCTTGCCCTTCAAGAAGCCTTTCGCTAAGACTGTTCTTGTGGAATTGCCAGAGTGATATTTGGAAGCCCCGAGAGGGCTATGGTGAAAAAGGAAATATCTTAGGTTAAAAACTGGAAAGGAGCTTTCTGAAACACTGCTTTGTGTTCTGCTAATTCTCCTCACAGAGTTACATCTTTCCCTTCAAGAAGCCTTTCGCTAAGACTGTTCTTGTGGAATTTGCAAAGTGGTATTTGGAAGCCCTTAGAGGGCTATGGTGAAAAAGGAAATATCTTCCGTTAAAAACTGGAAAGAAGCATTCTGATAAAGTGCTTTGTGTTCCGTTAATTCATCTTACGGTGCTACAGCTTTCCCTTCAAGAAGCCTTTCACTAAGACTGTTCTTGTGGAATTGGCAAAGTGATATTTGGAAGCCCCTAGACGGCTTTGGAGAAAAGGAAATATCTTCCATTAAAAACTGGAAAGAAGCTTTCTGAGAAACTGCTTTGTGTTCTGTTAATTCGTCTCACAGCGTTACAGCTTTACCCTCAAGAAACCTTTCTCTAAGACTGTTCTTGTGGAATTGGCAAAGTGCTATATGGAAGCCCACAGAGGGCTATGGTGAAAAAGGAAATATCTTCCCTTAAAAACTGCAAAGAAGCTTTGGGAGAAACTGCTTTGTGTTCTGTTAATTCATCCCACAGAGTTACAGCTTTCCCTTCAAGAAGCCTTTGACTAAGTCTTTTCTTGTGGAATTGGAGAAGTGATATTTGGAAGCCCATAGAGGGCAACGGTGAAAAAAGAAGTATCTTCCGTTAAAAACTGCAAAGAAGCTTTCTGAGAAACTGCTTTGTGTTCTGTTAATTCATCTCAAGGAGTTACAGCTTGCCCTTCAAGAAGCCTTTCGCTAAGACTGTTCTTGTGGAATTGCCAAAGTGATATTTGGAAGCCCCGAGAGGGCTATGGTGAAAAAGGAAATATCTTAGGTTAAAAACTAGAAAGGAGCTTTCTGAAAAACTGCTTTTGTGTTCTGCTAATTCTCCTCACAGAGTTACATCTTTCCCTTCAAGAAGCCTTTCGCTAAGACTGTTCTTGTGGAATTTGCAAAGTGATATTTGGAAGCCCATAGAGGGCTATGGTGAAAAAGGAATTATCTTCCCTTAAAAACTGAAAAGAAGCTTTCTGAGAAAGTGCTTTGTGTTCTGTTAATTCACGTCACGGAGTTACAGCTTTCCCTTCAAGAAGCCTATGGCTAAGACTGTTCTTGTGGAATTGGCAAAGTGATATTTGGAAGCCCTTAGAGGCCTATGGTGAAAAAGGAAATATCTTCCTTTAAAAACTGGAAAGAAGCTTTCTGAAAAACTGCTTTGTGTTCTGTTAATTCATCGCACAGAGTTACAGATTTACCCTCAACAAGCCTTTCTCTAAGACTGTTCTTGTGGAATTGGCAAAGTGATATTTGGAAGCCTATAGAGGGCAATGGTCAAAAAGGAAATATCTTCCGTTAAAAACTGCAAAGAAGCTTTCTGAGAATCTGCTTTGTGTTCTGTTAATTCATCTCACGGAGTTACAACTTGCCCTTCAAGAAGCCTTTCCCTAAGACTGTTCTTGTGGAATTGGCAAAGTGATATTTGGAAGCCCAGAGAGGGCTATGGTGAAAAAGGAAATATCGTAGGTTAAAAACTGGAAAGAAACTTCCTGAGAAACTGCTTTGTGTTCTGCTAATTCTCCTCACAGAGTTACATCTTTCCCTTTAAGAAGCCTTTCGCTAAGACTGTTCTTGTGGAATTGGCGAAGTGATATTTCGAAGCCCATAGAGGGCTATGGTGAAAAAGGAAATATCTTCCGTTAAAAAGTGGAAAGAAGCATTCTGAGAAACTGCTTTGTGTTCTCTTAATTCATCTCACGGAGTTACAGCTCTCAACTCAAGAAGCCTTTCTCTAAGACTCTTCTTGAGGAATTGGCAAAGTGACATTTGGAAGCGCATAGAGGGCTATGGTAAAAAAGGAAATATCTTCCGTTAAAAACAGGAAAGAAGCTTTCTGAGAAACTGCTTTGTGTCCTATTAATTCATCTCACGGAGTTACAGCTTTCCCTTCAAGAAGCCTTTCGCTAAGACTGTTCTTGTGGAATTGGCAAAGTGATATTTGGAAGCCCATACGGCTTTGGTGAAAAAGTAAATATCTTCCGTTAAAAACAGGAAAGAAGGTTTCTGAGAAACTCCTTCGTGTTCTGTGAATTCATCTCACAGAGTTACATCTTTCCCTTCAAGAACCCTTTCGCGAAGACTGTTCCTGTGGAATTGGCAAAGTGATATTTGCAAGCCCATAGAGGGCTATGGTGAAAAAGGAAACATCTTTCGTTAAAAACTGCAAAGAAGCTTTCTGACAAACTGCTTTGTGTTCTGTTAATTCATCTCACCGAGTTACAGCTCTCCCTTCAAGAAGCCTTTCTCTAAGACTCTTCTTGAGGAATTGGCAAAGTGATATTTGGAAGCCCATAGAGGGCTATGGTGAAAAAGGAAATATCTTCCGTTAAAAACTGCAAAGAAGCTTTCTGAGACACTGCTTTGTGTTCTGTTAATTCATCTCACAGAGTTTCAGCTTTCCCCTCAAGAAGCCTTTCTCTAAGACTGTTCTTGTGGAATTGGCAAAGTGATATTTAAAAGCCCTGAGAGCGCTATGGTGAAAAAGGAAATATCTTCCATTAAAAACTGGAAAGAAGCTTTCTGAGAAACTTTTGTGTTCTGATAATTCATCTCACAGAGTTACACCTTTCCACTCAAGAAGCCTTTCGCTAAGACTGTTCTTGGGGAATTGGCAAAGTGATATTTGGAAGCCCATAGAGGGCTATAGTGAAAAAGGAAATATCTTCTGTTAAAAACTGAAAAGAAGCTTTCTGCGAAACTGCTTTGTGTTCTGTTAATTCATCTCACAGAGTTACAGCTTTCCCCTCAAGAAGCCTTTCGCTAAGACTGTTCTTGTGGAATTGGCAAAGTGGTATTTGGAAGCCCAGAGAGTGTTATGGTGAAAAAGGAAATATGTTAGGTTAAAAACTCTAAAGAATCTTTCTGAGAAACGGCTTTGTGTTCTGTTAATTCATCTCACAGAGTTGCATGTTTCCCTTCAAGAAGCCTTTCGCTAAGGCTGTTCTTGTGGAATTGGCAAAATGATATTTGGAAGCCCATAGACTGCTATGGTGAAAAAGGAAATATCTTCCGTTAAAAACTGGAAAGAATCTTTCTGAGAAACGACTTTGTGTTCTGTTAATTCATCTCACACAGTTACAGCCTTACCCTCAAGAAGCCTTTCTCTAAGACTGTTCTTGTGGAATTTGCAAAGTGATATTTGGAAGCCCTTAGAGGGCTATGGTGAAAAAGGAAATATCTTCCGTTAAAAACTGGAAAGAAGCATTCTGATAAACTGCTTTGTGTTCTGTTAATTCATCTTACGGTGCTACAGCTTTCCCTTCAAGAAGCCTTTCACTAAGACTGTTCTTGTGGAATTGGCAAAGTGATATTTGGAAGCCCCTAGACACCTTTGGAGAAAAAGGAAATATCTTCTATTAAAAACTGGAAAGAAGCTTTCTGAGAAACTGCTTTGTGTTCTGTTAATTCGTCTCACAGAGTTACAGCTTTACCCTCAAGAAACCTTTCTCTAAGACTGTTCTTGTGGAATTGGCACAGAGATATATGGAAGCCCACAGATGGCTATGGTGAAAAAGGAAATATCTTCCCTTAAAAACTGCAAAGAATTTTCTGAGAAACTGCTTTGTGTTCTGTTAATTCATCCCACGGAGTTACAGCTTTCCCTTCAAGAAGCCTTGGCTAAGTCTTTTCTTGTGGAATTGGCGAAGTGATATTTGGAAGCCCATAGAGGGCATTGGTGAAAAAGGAAATATCTTCCGTTAAAAACTGCAAAGAAGCTTTCTGAGAAACTGCTTTGTGTTCTGTTAATTCGTCTCACAGAGTTACATCTTTCCCTTCAAGAAGCCTTTCACTAAGACTGTTCTTGTGGAATTGGCAAAGCGATATTTGGAAGCCCTGAGAGTGTTATGGTGAAAAAGGAAATATCTTAGATTAAAAACTGGAAAGAAGCTTTGTGAGAAACTGGTGTGTGTTCTGTAAGTTCATCTCACAAAGTTACACCTTTCCCCTCAACAGCCTTTCGCTAAGACTGTTCTTGTGGAATTGGCACAGTGATATTTGTAAGCCCATAGATGGCGATGGTGAAAAAGGAAATATCTTCCGTTAAAAACTGGAAAGAAGCTTTCTGAGAAACTGCTTTGTGTTTTGTTAATTTACCTCACGGAGTTACAGCTTTCCCTTCAAGAAGCCTTTGGCTAAGTCTGTTCTTGTGGAATTGGCGAAGTGATATTTGGAAGCCCTTAGAGGGCAACGGTGAAAAAGGAAATATCTTCCGTTGAAAACTGCAAAGAAGCTTTCTGAGAATGTGCTTTTGTGTTCTGTTAATTCATCTCACAGAGTTACATCTTTCCCTTCAAGAAGCCTTTCGCTAAGGCTGTTGTTGTGGAATTGGCAAAGTGATATTTGGAAGCCCTTAGTGGGCTATGGTGAAATAGGAAATATCTACTGTTGAAAACTGGAAAGAAGGTTTCTGAGAAACTGCTTTGTGTTCTGTTAATTCACCTCACAGAGTTACATATTTCCCTTCAAGAAGCCTTTCGCGAAGACTGTTCCTGTGGAATTGGCAAAGTGATATTTGGAAGCCCATAGAGGGCTATGGTGAAAAAGGAAACATCTTCCGTTAAAAATTACCAAGAAGCTTTCTGAGAAAGTGCTTTGTGTTCTGTTAATTCATCACACAGAATTACAGCTTTACCGTCAAGAAGCCTTTCTCTAAGACTGTTCTTGTGGAATTTGCAAAGTGATATTTGGAAGCCCTTAGAGGGCTATGGTGAAAAAGGAAATATCTTCCGTTTAAAACTGGAAAGAAGCTTTCTGAAAAACTGCTTTGTGTTCTGTTAATTCATCTCACAGAGTTACAGATTTACCCTTAACAAGCCTTTCTCTGAGACAGTTCTTGTGCAATTGGCAAAGTGATATTTGGAAGCCTATAGAGGACAATGGTCAAAAAGGAAATATCTTCCGTTAAAAACTGCAAAGAAGCTTTCTGAGAATCTGCTTTGTGTTCTCTTAATTCATCTCACGGAGTTACAGCTTGCCCTTCAAGAAGCCTTTCGCTAAGACTGTTCTTGTGGAATTGGCAAAGTGATATTTGGAAGCCCAGAGAGGGCTATGGTGAAAAAGGAAATATCGTAGGTTAAAAACAGGAAATAAACTTCCTGAGAAACTGCTTTGTGTTCTGCTAATTCTCCTCAAAGAGTTACATCTTTCCCTTTAAGAAGCCTTTCGCTAAGACTGTTCTTGTGGAATTGGCGAAGTGATATTTCGAAGCCCATAGAGGCCTATGGTGAGAAAGGAAATATCTTCCGTTAAAAACTGCTAAGAAGCTTTCTGAGAAACTGCTTTGTGTTCTGTTAATTCATCTCACAGAGTTACAGCTTTACCCTGAAGAAGCCTTTATGTAAGACTGTTCTAGTGGAATTGGAAAAGTGATATTTAAAAGCCCCGAGAGGGCTATGGTGAAAAAGGAAATATCTTCCGTTAAAAACTGGAAAGAAGCTTTCTGAGAAACTGCTTTGTGTTCTGTTAATTCATCTCACGGAGTTACAGCTTTCCTTGCAAGAAGCCTTTCGCTAAGACTGTTCTTGTGGATTTTGCAAAGTGACATTTGGAAGCCCATAGAGGGCTATGGTGAAAAAGGAAATATCTTCCGTTAAAAACTGGAAAGAAGCTTTCTGGAAAACTGCTTAGTGTTCTTTTAATTCATCTCACAGAGTTACATCTTTCCCTTCAAGAAGCCTTTCGCTAAGGCTGTTCTTGTGGAATTGGCAAAGTGATATTTGGAAGCCCATAGAGGGCAATTTTGAAAAAGGAAATATCTTCCGTTAAAAACTGGAAAGAAGCTTTCTGAGAAACTGCTTTGTGTTCTTTTAAATCATCTCACGGTGCTACAGCTTTCCCTTTAAGAAGCCTTTCGCTAAGACTGTTCTTGTGGAAATGGCAAATTGATATTTGGAAGACCATAGAGGTTTGTAGTGAAAAAGGAATTATCTTCCGTAAAAACTGAAAAGAAGTTTTCTGAGAAACTGCTTTGTGTTCTGTTAATTCATCTCACAGACTTACAGCTTTCCCCTCAAGAAGCCTTTCACTAAGAATGTTTTTGGGGAATTGTCAAAGTGATATTTGGAAGCCCATAGATTGCTATAGTGAAAAAGAAAATATCTTTCGTTAAAAACTGGAAAGAAGCTTTCTGAGAAACTGCTTTGTGTTCTGTTAATTCATCTCACAGAGTTACAGCTTTCCCCTCAAGTAGCCTTTCGCTAAGACTGTTTTTGGGGAATTGGCAAAGTGATATTTGGAAGCCCATAGAGGGCTATAGTGAAGAAGGAAATATCTTCCTTTAAAAACTGGAAAGAAGCTTGAGAAACTGCTTTGTGTTCTGTTAATTCATCTCAGAGATTTACAGCTTTCCCCTCAAGAAGCCTTTCGCTAAGACTGTTCTTGTGGAATTCGCAAAGTGATATTTGGAAGCCCAGAGAGTGTTAAGGTGAAAAAGGAAATATCTTAGGTTAAAAACTGGAAAGAAGCTTTCTGAGAAACGGCTTTGTGTTCTGTTTATTCAACTCATAGAGTTACATCTTTCCCTTCAAAAAGCCTTTCGCTAAGGCTGTTCTTGTGGAATTGGCAAAGTGATATTTGGATGCCCATAGACGGCTCTGGTGAAAAAGGAAATATCTTCCGTTAAAAACTGCAAAGAAGCTTTCTGAGACACTGCTTTGTGTTCTGTTAATTAATCTCACAGAGTTACAGCTTTCCCCTCAAGAAAACTTTCGCTAAGACTGTTCTTGGGGAATTGGCAAAGTGATATTTGGAAGCCCATAGAGGGCTATGGTGAAGAAGAAAATATCTTCCTTTAAAAACTGGAAAGAGGCTTTCTAAGAAACTGCTTTGTGTTTTGTTAATTCATCTCACGGAGTTACACCTTTCCCTTCAAGAAGCCTTTGGCTAAGTCTTTTCTTGTGGAATTGGCGAAGAGATATTTGGAAGCCCATAGAGGGCAACGGTGAAAAAGAAAATATCTTCCGTTAAAAACTGCAAAGAATCTTTCTGAGAAACTGCTTTGTGTTCTGTTAATTCACCTCACAGAGTTACATCTTTCCCTTCAAGAAGCCTTTCGCTAAGGCTGTTCTTGTGGACTTGGCAAAGTGATATTTGGAAGACCATAGAGGGCTATGGTGAAAAAGGAAATATCTCCCTTTAAAAACTGGAAAGAAGCTTTCTGACAAACTGCTTTGTGTTCTGTTAATTCATCTCCCAGAGTTACAGCTTTCCCTTCAAGAAGCCTTTGGCTAAGTCTGTTTTTTTGGAATTGGCAAAGTGATATTTGGAAGTCCATAGAGGGCTCTGGTGAAAAAGGAAATATCTTCCGTTAAAAACTGCTAAGAAGCTTTCTGAGAAACTGCTTTGTGTTCTGTTAATTCATCTCACACAGTTACAGCTTTACCCTGAAGAAGCCTTTCTCTAAGACTGTTCTTGTGCAATTGGCAAAGTGATATTTAAAAGCCCCGAGAGGGATATGGTGAAAAAGGAAACATCTTTCGTTAAAAACTGCAAAGAAGCTTTCTGACAAACTGCTTTGTGTTCTGTTAATTCATCTCACCGAGTTACAGCTCTCCCTTCAAGAAGCCTTTCTCTAAGACTCTTCTTGAGGAATTGGCAAAGTGATATTTGGAAGCCCATAGAGGGCTATGGTGAAAAAGGAAACATCTTCCGTTAAAAACTGCAAAGAAGCTTTCTGAGAAACTGCTTTGTGTTCTGTTAATTCATCTCACCGAGTTTCAGCTTTACCCTCAACAAGCCTTTCTCTAAGACTGTTCTTGTGGAATTGGCAAAGTGATATTTAAAAGCCCCGAGAGCGCTATGGTGAAAAAGGAAATATCTTCCATTAAAAACTGGAAAGAAGCTTTCTGAGAAACTGCTTTGTGTTCTGATAATTCATCTCACAGAGTTACACATTTCCACTCAAGAAGCCTTTCGCTAAGACTGTTCTTGGGGAATTGGCAAAGCGATATTTGGAAGCCCATAGAGGGCTATAGTGAAAAAGGAATTATCTTCTGTTAAAAACTGAAAAGAAGCTTTCTGCGAAACTGCTTTGTGTTCTGTTAATTCATCTCACAGAGTTACAGCTTTATCCTCAAGAAGCCTTTCGCTAAGACTGTTCTTGTGGAATTGGCAAAGTGATATTTGGAAGCCCAGAGAGTGTTATGGTGAAAAAGGAAATATCTTAGGTTAAAAACTCTAAAGAATCTTTCTGAGAAACGGCTTTGTGTTCTGTTAATTCATCTCACAGAGTTGCATGTTTCCCTTCAAGAAGCCTTTCGCTAAGGCTGTTCTTGTGGAATTGGCAAAGTGATATTTGGAAGCCCATAGACTGCTATGGTGAAAAAGGAAATATCTTCCGTTAAAAACTGAAAAGAAGCTTTCTGAGAAACGGCTTTGTGTTCTGTTAATTCATCTCACAGAGTTACAGCTCTCCCCTCAAGAAGCCTTTCGCTAAGAATGTTCTTGTGGAATTGGCAAAGTGATATTTGGAAGCCCAGAGAGTGTTATGGTGAAAAAGGAAATATCTTAGGTTAAAAACTGGAAGGAAGCTTTTTGAGAAACGGCTTTGTGTTCTGTTAATTCATCTCACAGAGTTACATCTTTCCCTTCAAGAAGCCTTTCGCTAAGCCTGTTCTTGTGCAATTGGCAAAGTGATACTTGGAAGCCCATAGACGGCTATGGTGAAAAAGGAAATATCTTCCGTTAAAAACTGAAAAGAAGCTTTCTGAGAAACTGCTTTGTGTTCTGTTAATTCATCTCACAGAGTTACAGCTTTCCCTCAAGAAGCCTTTCGCCAAGACTGTTCTTGTGGAATTGGCAAAGTGATATTTGGAAGCCCAGAGAGTGTTATGGTGAAAAGGAAATATCTTAGGTTAAAAACTGGAAAGAAGGTTTCTGAGAAACTGCTTTGTGTTCTGTTAATTCATCTCACAGAGTTACAGCTTTCCCCTCAAGAAGCCTTTCTCTAAGACTCTTCTTGAGGAATTGGCAAAGTGATATTCGGAAGCCCATATAGGGCAACGGTGAAAAAGGAAATATCTTCTGTTAAAAACTGGAAAGAAGCTTTCTGAGAAACGACTTTGTGTTCTGTTAATTCATCTCACAGAGTTACAGCTTTCCCTTCAAGAAGTCTTTGCTAAGGCTGTTCTTGTGGAATTGGCAAAGTGATATTTGGAAGCCCATAGACGGCTA
>JAKFHT010001352.1:0-31284 GCA_023783455.1 Erythrocebus patas | reverse complement strand
AAAAAAGTGTAACTCTGTGAGATGAATTCACATCACAAAGCAGTTTCTCAGAAAGCTTCTCTCCAGTTTCTATCTGAAGATATTTTTCACCATAAGCCTCAAAGTGCTCCAATATCCTTCTGACTAAACAAAACAGTGTTAGAATACTGCTCAATGATCACTCAGATCAAAACAGTGAAAACTTCATGAAAGGTGAACTCTGTGAGATGAATTCACATCACAAAGCAGTTTCTCAGAAAGCTTCTTTCTTTTTATCTGAGGATATTTCCTTTTTCACCATAGCTCTTGCAAAGAAATATCCCTTTGCAGATTCAAGAAAACAGAGTTAGCAACTGATCATGAAGAAAGTGTAACTCTGTGAGTTGAATTCACAACAAGCAGTTTCTCAGAAAGCTTTTCAGTTTTATCTGAGGATATTTTTCACATAGCCTCAAGGGTCCAAATATCACTTTTCAGATTCCACAAACAGTGTTAGCAAACTGCTCATGAAGAGAAAGGTGTAACTCTGTGAGATGAATTCACAGATCACAAGCAGTTTCTCAGAAAGCTTTTTCAGTTTTATCTGAGGATATTTCCTTTTCACCATAGTCAATGCCCAAATATCACTTTGCAGATTCCACAGAGTTAGCAAAACTCATGAAAAAGTGTAACTCTGTAGATGAATTCACAGAACAAAGAAAGTTTCTCAGAAAGCTTCTTCTCATTTTATCTGAGGATATTTCCTTTTTCATGTACTTCAAGCATCAAATATCATCCTCAGATTCCACAAAACAGTAGCAAACTGCTCCATGAAAAAGTAACTCAGTGAGATGAATTCACACATCACAAAGCAGTTTCTCAGAAAGCTTCTTTTTTTATCTGAGGATATTTCCTTTTCACCATAGCTTGCGCTAAGAAATATCCTTTGCAGATTCAAGAAAAAGAGTTAGCAAACTGCTCATGAAGAAAGTGTAACTCTGTTGAATTCACATCAAAGCAGTTTCTCAGAAAGCTTTTTTCCAGTTTTATCTGAGGATATTTTTTTCACCATAGCCTCAATGCTCAAATATCACTTTGCAGATTCCACAAACGTGTTAGCAAACTGCTCATGAACAGAAAGTGTAACTCTGTGAGATGAATTCACATCACAAAGCAGTTTCTCAGAAAGCTTCTTTCTTTTTTATCTGAGGATATTTCCTTTTCACCATAGCCTCAATGCGCCCAAATATCTTTGCATTTCCACAAAAACAGTGTTAGCAAACTTCATGAAAGAAAGGTGTAACTCTGAGATGAATTCACAAATCACAAAGTTTCTCAGAAAGCTTCTTTCGTTTATCTGAGGATATTTTTTATACTCAAAGCTATCCAAATATCATTCTCAGATTCCACAAAAACAGTGTTAGCAAATGCTCACAAAAAAGTGTAACTGTGAGTTGAATTCACACATCACAAAGCAGTTTCAGAAAGCTTCTTTCACTTTTTATCTGAGGATATTTTTCACTGTAAGCTCAATGTGCTCAAATATCATGCAGATTTCAAACAGTGTTAGCAAACTGATCAATGAAAAGAAAAGTGTAACTCTGTGAGATGAATTCACATCAAAGCAGTTTCTCAGAAAGCTTCTTTCAGTTTTATCTGAGGATATTTCCTTTTCACCATATCAATGCTCCAAATATCACTTTGCAGATTCCACAAAACGTTAGCAAACTGCTCATGAACAGAAAGGTGGAACTCTGTGAGATAAATTCACAAATCACAAAGAAGTTTCTCAGAAAGATTCTTTCTCGTTTTTAATATGATTATATTTCATTTCCCACCATAGACCTCAATGCACTCCAAGTATCTCTTTGTAGATTCCACGAGAACAGCATTAGCAAATAGTTTCATGAACAGAAAGATGGAACTCTGTGAGATGAATTACAGAACAGAAAGAAATTTCTCAGAAATCTTCTTTCAAGTGTTTATCTGAGAATATTTCCTTTGGCCGTATAGTCTTCAAAGCAATCTGAAATATCAGTTCTCAGATTACACAAAAACAGGGCTAGAAAACGGCTAAATGTAAAACACTTGTAATTCACTGAGCTGAATTCACACATCACAAATCAGTTTCTCAGAAAGCTTCTTTCTACTTTTTTATCTGAGGATATTTCCTCTGTCACTGTAAGCTTCCTTGAACTAAGAAATATCCCTCTGCAAATTTCAAAAAAACACACTTAGTTAACTGATCAATGAAAAGTGTAACTCTTTGAGTGCATTCAAACATCACAAAGCAGTTCCTCAGAACGTTGTTTTCCAGTTTTTTTCTGAGGATATTTTCTTTTTCATCATAGCCCTCAATGCGAACTCAAATATCACTTTGCAGTTTCTACAAGAACAATGTTAGCAAACGGCTTGAAGAAGAGAAAGGTGGAACTCTGTGAGATGAATTCACAGATCCCAAAGAAGTTTCTCAGAAAGCTTCTTTCTCGTTTTTATATGAGGATATTTCCTCTGTCACTGTAACCTTCCTTGCGCTAAGAAATATCCCTTTGTAGATTTCAAGAAAACAGACTTAGTAAACTGATCAATGAAAAAAAAAGTGTAACTCTGTGAGTTGCATTCACACGTTATGAAGCAGTTTCTCAGAACGCTTTTTTCCAATTTTTATCTGAGGATATTTCCTTTTTCACCATAGCCCTCAATGCTCTCCCAAATATCACTTTGCTGATTCCACGAGAACTTTTCTCGCAAACGGTTTCATGAACACAAAGGTGGAACTCTGTGGGATAAATTCACAGGTCACAAAGAACTTTCTCTGAAAGCTTCTTTCTCGTTTTTACCTGATTATATTTCCTTTTCCACCATAGCCCTCAATGCGCTCCAAGTATCTCTATGCAGATTCCACAAGAACAGTATTAGCAAACAGCTTCATGAACAGAAAGGTGGAACTCTGTGAGATGAATCCACAGAACACAAAGAAATTTCTCAGAAAACGTCTTTCAAGTGTTTATCTGAGGATATTTCCTTTGACCATATAGTCTTCAAAGAGATCCGAAAAACCAGTTCTCAGATTCCACAAAAACAGGGTTAGCAAATGGCTCCACATAATATACTTGTAACTCAGTGAGCTGAATTCACACATCACAAATCAGTTTCTCAAAAGCTTCTTTCTACTTTTTATCTGAGGATATTTCCTTTGTCACCATTAGCTACATTGCGCAAAGATATAAGACATTTTAGATTTCAAGAAAACAGAGTAAGCAAACTGATCAATGAAAATAAAAGTGTAACACTGTGAGTTGAATTCCCTCGTCACAAAGCAGTTTCTCAGAATGCTTCTTTCCAGTTTTTTCATGATTGTATTTCCTTTTTCAACATAGCCCTCAATGCGCTCCCAAATATCACTTTGCAGTTTCCAGGAGAACAGTGTTAGCAAACAGCTTCATGAACAGAAAGGTGAACTCTGTGAGATTAATTCACAGATCACAAAGAAGTTTCTCAGACAGCGTCTTTCTCGTTTTTATCTTATAATATTTCGTTTTTCTCCATATCCCTCAATGCGCTCCCAAATATCACCTTGCAGATTCCACGAGAACAGTATTAGAAAACAGCTTCATGAAAAGAAAGGTGGAACTCTGGGAGATGAATTCATAGAACGGATAGAAATTACTCAGAAAACTTCCTTCTCGTTTTTATCTGAGGATATTTCCTTTTTCCGTATCATCTTCAAAGAACTCCGAAATATCAGTTCTCAGATTCCACAAAAACAGCTCTGGCAAATGGCTCCACGAAATACAGGTGTAACTCAGTCTGTTGAATTCAGACATCACAAAGCAGGTTCTCAGAAAGCTTCTTTCTACTTTTTATCTGAGGATATTTCCTTTGTCACCATAAATTTCTTTGCAATAAAAAATATCCCTTTGCAGATTTCAAGAAAATAGAGCTAGTAAACGGATCAATGAAAATAAAAGAGTAACTCTGTTAGTTGCATTCGCACATCACAAAGCAGTTTCTCTGAACGCTTCTTTCCAGTTTTTATCTGAGGATATTTTCTTTTTCACCACAGCCCTGAAAGTGCTCCCAAATATCACTTTGCAGTTTCCATGAGAACAGTGTTAGCAAACCGTTTCAAGAAGAGAAAGGTGGAACTCTGTGAGACAAATTCACAGATCTCAAAAAAGTTTCTCAGAAACCTTCTTTCTCGTTTTTATATGAGGATGTTTTCTTTTCCTCCATAGCCCTCAATGTGCTCCCAAATATCACTTTGCAGTTTCCAGGAGAACAGTGTTAGCAAACGGCTTCATAAACAGAAAGGTGTAACTCTGTGAGATGAATTCTCACAGATAGAACAGAGAGAAATTTCTCAGAAAACGTCTTTCTCGTTTTTTTCTGAGAATATTTCCTTTTTCCATATTGTCTTCAAAGCAATCCAAAATATCAGTTCTCAGATTCCACAAAAACAGGCCAGCAAAAGCCTCCACGAAATACGTTTGTAACTCAATGAGTTGAAGTCACACATCACAAAGCTGTTTCTCAGAAAGCTTCTTTCTACTTTTTATCTGAGGATATTTCCTTTGTCACAGTAAGCTTCATTGTACTAAGAAATATGCCATTGCAGATTTCAAGAAAACAGAGTTAGCAAACTGATCAATGAAAAGGAAAGTGTAACTCTGTGAGTTGCATTCACACGTCATGAAACAGTTTCTCAGATCACTTCTATGCATTTTTTACCTGAGGATATTTCCTTTTTCCGTATCGTCTTCAAAGTGACCTGAAATATCAGTTCTCAGATTTCACAAAAACAGGGCTGGCAAATGGTCCATGAAACACAGGTGTAACTCAGTGAGTTGAATTCATGTCTCACAAAGCAGTTTCTCAGAAAGTTTCTTTCTAATTTTTATCTGAGGATATTTTCTTTGTCACAGTAAGCTTCATTGCGCTAAGAAATATGCCATGGCAGATTTCAAGAAAACAGAGTTAGCAAACTGATCAATAAAAAGAAAAGTGTAACTCTCTGAGTTGCATTCACACGTCGTGAAACAGTTTCTCAGAACACTTCTTTCCAGTTTTTATCTGAGGATATTTCCTTTTTCACCATAGCCCTCAAAGTGCTCCACAATATCACTTTGCAGTTTCCAGGAGAACAGTCGTAGCAAATGACTCCATGAACAGAAAGGTGGAACTCTGTGAGTTGAATTCACAGATGACAAACAAGTTTCTCAGACAGTGTCTTCCTCATTTTTATCTTATTATATTTCGTTTTCCTCCATAGCCCTCAATGCGCTCCCAAATATCACTTTGCAGATTCCACGAGAACAGTATTAGCAAACAGCTTCATGAATAGAAAGGTGGAAATCTGTAAGATGAATTCACAGAACAGATAGAAATTTCTCAGAAAACTTCCTTCTCATTTTTATGTGAGGATAATTCCTTTTTCTGTATTGTCTTCAAAGCGATCTGAATATCAGTTCTTAGATTCCACAAAAACAGGGCTGGCAAATGGCTCCACGAAATACAGGTGTAACTCAGTGAGTTGAATTCACACATCACGAAGCAGTTTCTCAGAAAGCTTCTTTCAAAGATCAGACGACTGTAGATATGTGGTATTATTTCTGAGGACTCTATTCTGTTCTATTGGTCTATATCTCTGTTTTAGTACCAGTACCATGCTGTTTTCATTACTGTAGCCCTGTAGAGACACATGAAAAAATGCTCATCATCACTGGCCATCAGAGAAATGCAAATCAAAACCACAATGAGATACCATGTCACACCAGTTAGAATGGCAATCATTAAAATGTCAGGAAACAACAGGTGCTGGAGAGGATGTGGAGAAATAGGAACACTTTTACACTGTTGGTGGGATTGTAAACTAGTTCAACCATTATGGAAATCAGTATGGCAATTCCTCAAGGATCTAGAACTAGAAGTACCATACGACCCAGTCATCCCATTGTTGGGGATATACCCAAAGGATTATAAATCATGCTGCTATAAAGACTCACGCACACATATGATTGTTGCAGCACAATTCACAATAGCAAAGACTTGGAACCAACCCAAATGTCCATCAGTGACAGACTAGATTAAGAAAATGTGGCACACGGACATGGATGCAGAACTATCGCAAGAACAGAAAACAAAAACACCACATGTTCTCACTCATAGGTGGGAACTGAACAATGAAATAACTGGGACACTGGGGGCTATCATGGGGAGGGAGTGGGAGGGATTGCACTGGGGGTTATACCTGTGTAAATGACAGTTGATGGGTGCTGACAAGTTGATGGGTGCAGCACAAAAACATGACACAAGGATACATATATAACAAACCTGCACGTTAGGCACATGTATCCTAAAACTTAAAGTATAATAATAATAGTAATAAAATAAATAAATAAATAAATAAATATATCTCTTTGCAGATTTCAAGAAAACAGTGTTAGCAAACTGATCAATGAAAAGAAAAGTGTAACTCTGTGAGATGAATTCACAGATCACAAAGTTTCTCAGAAAGCTTCTTTCCAGTTTTATCTGAGGATATTTCCTTTTCACCATAGCCCTCAAAGTGCTCCCAAATATCACTTTGCAGATTCCAGAGAACAGTGTTAGCAAACAGCTTCATGAACAGAAAGGTGGAACTCTGTGAGATGAATTCACAGATCACAAAGAAGTTTCTCAGAAAGCTTCTTTCTTTTTATCTGAGATATTTCCTTTTCACCATAGCCTCAATGTGCTCCCAAATATCACTTTGCAGATTCCATGAGAACAGTGTTAGCAAACAGCTTCATGAACAGAAAGGTGGAACTCTGAGATGAATTCACAGATCACAAAAGTTTCTCAGAAAGCTTCTTTCAGTTTTTATCTGAGGATATTTCCTTTTCACCATAGCCTCAATGTGCTCCCAAATATCACTTTGCAGATTCCACAAAAACAGTGTTAGCAAACAGCTTCATGAACAGAAAGGTGTAACTCAGTGAGTTGAATTCACATCACAAAGTTTCTCAGAAAGCTTCTTTCAGTTTTTATCTGAGATATTTCCTTTTCACCATAGCCTCAATGTGCTCCCAAATATCACTTTGCAGATTCCACAAAAACAGTGTTAGGAAACAGCTTCATGAATAGGAAGGTGTAACTCTGTAAGATGAAATCACAGATCACAAAAGTTTCTGGTGGCAGGCGTAGTCAGCTACTTGGGAGGCTGAGGCAGGAGAATGCAACTTCGGGTCTTGCAGTGAGCAGATCGTGCACTCAGCAGGACAAAGTCTCAATCTCATAAGTAAATAAAATAAAAATTAGAAAGCTTTCTACTTTTATCTGAGGATATTTCCTTTGTCACCATAGCTTCATTGCACTAAGAAATACACCATTGAAGATTTCAAGAAACCAGAGTTAGCTAACTGATCAATGAAAACAAAAGTGTAACTCTGTGAGTTGCATTCACATCACAAAGCAGTTTCTCAGAACGCTTCTTTCCAGTTTTTATCTGAGGATATTTTCTTTTCCACCATAGCCCTCAATGCGCTCCCAAATATCACTTTGCAGATTCCATGAGAACAGTGTTAGCAAACAGCTTCATGAACAGAAAGGTGGAACTCTGTGAGATGAATTCACAGATCACAAAGAAGTTTCTCAGAAAACTTCTTTCTCATTTTTATCTGAGGATATTTCCTTTTTCCGTATAGTCTTCAAAGCGATCCAAAATATCAGTTCTCAGATTCCACAAAAACAGGGCTAGCAAACGGCTCCATGAAATACAGGTGTAACTCAGTGAGTTGAATTCACACATCACAAAGCAGTTTCTCAGAAAGCTTCTTTCTACTTTTATCTGAGGATATTTCCTTTGTCACCATAAGCTTCATTGCTAAGAAATATCCCATTGCAGATTTCAAGAAAACAGAGTTAGCAAACTGATCAATGAAAAGAAAAGTGTAACTCTGTGAGTTGCATTCACATCAAAGCAGTTTCTCAGAACGCTTCTTTCCAGTTTTTATCTGAGGATATTTTTCACCATAGCCCTCAATGCGCTCCCAAATATCACTTTGCAGATTCCAGAGAACAGTGTTAGCAAAGCTTCATGAACAGAAAGGTGGAACTCTGTGAGATGAATTCACAGATCACAAAGCAGTTTCTCAGAAAGCTTCTTTCCAGTTTTATCTGAGATATTTCCTTTTCACCATAGCCTCAATGCTCCCAAATATCACTTTGCAGATTCCAGAGAACAGTGTTAGCAAACAGCTTCATGAACAGAAAGGTGGAACTCTGTGAGATGAATTCACAGATCACAAAGAAGTTTCTCAGAAAGCTTCTTTCTTTTATCTGAGGATATTTCCTTTTCATATCATCTTCAAACGATCTGAAATATCAGTTCTCAGATTCCACAAAAACAGTGTTAGCAAACAGCTCATGAAATACAGGTGTAACTCAGTGAGTTGAATTCACACATCACAAGCAGTTTCTCAGAAAGCTTCTTTCTACTTTTATCTGAGGATATTTTTCACCATAGCCTCAATGCTCCCAAATATCACTTTGCAGATTCCACAAAAACAGTGTTAGCAAACTGATCAATGAAAAGAAAAGTGTAACTCTGTGAGTTGAATTCACATATCACAAAGCAGTTTCTCAGAAAACTTCTTTCAGTTTTTATCTGAGGATATTTCCTTTTCACCATAGCCTCAATGCTCCCAAATATCACTTTGCAGATTCCACAGAACAGTGTTAGCAAAGCTTCATGAACAGAAAGGTGTAACTCTGTGATGAATTCACAGATCACAAAGAAGTTTCTCAGAAAGCTTCTTTCTAGTTTTATCTGAGGATATTTCCTTTTCACCATAGCCTCAATGCTCCCAAATATCACTTTGCAGATTCCAAGAACAGTGTTAGCAAAGCTTCATGAACAGAAAGGTGGAACTCTGTGAGATGAATTCACATCACAAAGCAGTTTCTCAGAAAGTTTCTTTCAGTTTTTATCTGAGGATATTTCTCATATCGTCATTTGAAATATCAGTTCTCAGATTCCACAAAAACAGTGTTAGCAAACAGCTCATGAAATACAGTGTAACTCAGTGAGTTGAATTCACACATCACAAAGCAGTTTCTCAGAAAGCTTCTTTCTACTTTTTATCTGAGGATATTTCCTTTTCACTGTAAGCTTCATTGAGCTAAAATATCCCCTTTGCAGATTTCAAGAAAACAGAGTTAGCAAACTGATCAATGAAAAGAAAAGTGTAACTCTGTGAGTTGCATTCACATCACAAAGCAGTTTCTCAGAAGCTTCTTTCAGTTTTTATCTGAGGATATTTCCTTTTCACCATAGCCTCAATGCTCCCAAATATCACTTTGCAGATTCCAGAACAGTGTTAGCAAACAGCTTCATGAACAGAAAGGTGGAACTCTGTGAGATGAATTCACAGATCAAAGTTTCTCAGAAGCTTCTTTCAGTTTTTATCTGAGATATTTCCTTTTCACCATAGCCTCAATGTGCTCCCAAATATCACTTTGCAGATTCCACAAGAACAGTGTTAGCAAACAGCTTCATGAACAGAAAGGTGTAACTCTGTGAGATGAATTCACAGAACAAAGTTTCTCAGAAAACTTCTTTCTTTTATCTGAGGATATTTCCTTTATAGTCTTCAAAGGATCCAAATATCAGTTCTCAGATTCCACAAAAACAGTGTTAGCAAACAGCTTCATGAACAGAAAGGTGTAACTCTGTGAGTTGAATTCACATCACAAAGCAGTTTCTCAGAAAGCTTCTTTCCAGTTTTTATCTGAGGATATTTCCTTTTTCACCATAGCCTGCAAAGTGCTCCCAAATATCACTTTGCAGATTCCATGAGAACAGTGTTAGCAAACGGCTTCATGAACAGAAAGGTGGAACTCTGTGAGATGAATTCACAGATCACAAAGAAGTTTCTCAGAAAGCTTCTTTCTAGTTTTATCTGAGGATATTTCCTTTTCACCATAGCCCTCAATGTGCTCCCAAATATCACTTTGCAGATTCCACAAGAACAGTGTTAGCAAACAGCTTCATGAACAGAAAGGTGGAACTCTGTGAGATGAATTCACAGAACAGAAAGAAATTTCTCAGAAAACTTCTTTTCAGTTTTATCTGAGGATATTTCCTTTTCACCATAGCCTCAAAGGATCCAAATATCAGTTCTCAGATTCCACAAAACTGGAACAGCAAATGGCTCCATGAAATACAGTTGTAACTCAGTGAGTTGAATTCACACATCACAAAGCAGTTTCTCAGAAAGCTTCTTTCTACTTTTTATCTGAGGATATTTCCTTTGTCACCATAAGCTTCATTGCACTAAGAAATATGCCTTTGCAGATTTCAAGAAAACAGAGTTAGCAAACTGATCAATGAAAAGAAAAGTGTAACTCTGTGAGTTGCATTCACACATCATGAAGCAGTTTCTCAGAACGCTTCTTTCCAGTTTTTATCTGAGGATATTTCCTTTTCACCATAGCCCTCAATGCTCCCAAATATCACTTTGCAGATTCCATGAGAACAGTGTTAGCAAACGGCTTCATGAACAGAAAGGTGGAACTCTGTGAGATGAATTCACAGATCACAAAGAAGTTTCTCAGAAAGCTTCTTTCTCGTTTTATCTGATATTTCCTTTTCACCATAGCCTCAATGTGCTCCCAAATATCACTTTGCAGATTCCATGAGAACAGTGTTAGCAAACGGCTTCATGAACAGAAAGGTGGAACTCTGTGAGATGAATTCACAGATCACAAAGAAGTTTCTCAGAAAGCTTCTTTCTCTATTTTATCTGTGGATATATCCATTTTCACCATAGACCTCAAAGAGCTCCCAAATATCACTTTGCAGATTCCACAGAACAGTGTTAGCAAAGCTTCATGAACAGAAAGGTGGAACACTGTGAGATGAATTTACAGATTACAAAGAAGTTTCTCAGAAAGCTTCTTTCTCGTTTTTTTATCTGAGGATATTTCCTTTTCACCATAGCCTCAATGCTCCCAAATATCACTTTGCAGATTCCACAGAACAGTGTTAGCAAACTGCTTCATGAACAGAAAGGTGGAACTCTGTGAGATGAATTCACAGATCACAAAAGTTTCTCAGAAAGCTTCTTTCTCGTTTTATCTGAGGATATTTCCTTTTCACCATAGCCTCAATGTGCTCCCAAATATCACTTTGCAGATTCCACAGAACAGTGTTAGCAAACAGCTTCATGAACAGAAAGGTGGAACTCTGTGAGATGAATTCACAGAACACAAAAGAAATTTCTCAGAAAGCTTCTTTCTCGTTTTATCTGAGGATATTTCCTTTTCACCATAGCCTCAATGCTCCCAAATATCACTTTGCAGATTCCACAAAAACAGTGTTAGCAAACAGCTCCATGAAATACAGTGTAACTCAGTGAGTTGAATTCACATCACAAGCAGTTTCTCAGAAAGCTTCTTTCATTTTATCTGAGGATATTTCCTTTGTCACCATAAGCTTCATTGCAAAGAAATATCCTTTGCAGATTTCAAGAAAACAGAGTTAGCAAACTGATCAATGAAAAGAAAGTGTAACTCTGTGAGTTGAATTCACACATCACAAAGCAGTTTCTCAGAAAGCTTCTTTCTAGTTTTTATCTGAGGATATTTCCTTTTCACCATAGCCTCAATGTGCTCCCAAATATCACTTTGCAGATTCCAAGAACAGTGTTAGCAAACAGCTTCATGAACAGAAAGGTGGAACTCTGTGAGATGAATTCACAGATCACAAAGAAGTTTCTCAGAAAGCTTCTTTCTCGTTTTATCTGAGGATATTTCCTTTTCACCATAGCCTCAATGTGCTCCCAAATATCACTTTGCAGATTCCACAAGAACAGTTAGCAAACAGCTTCATGAACAAAAGGTGGAACTGTGTGAGATGAATTCACAGAACACAAAAGAAATTTCTCAGAAACTTCTTTCTCATTTTTATCTGAGGATATTTCCTTTTCACCATAGCCTCAATGATCCAAATATCAGTTCTCAGATTCCACAAAACAGTGTTAGCAAACGGCTCCATGAAATACAGTGTAACTCAGTGAGTTGAATTCACACATCACAAAGCAGTTTCTCAGAAAGCTTCTTTCACTTTTTATCTGAGGATATTTCCTTTGTCACTGTAAGCTTCATTGCAAAGAAATATCCTTTGCAGATTTCAAGAAAACAGAGTTAGCAAACTGATCAATGAAAAGAAAGTGTAACTCTGTGAGTTGCATTCACACGTCACAAAGCAGTTTCTCAGAACACTTCTTTCCAGTTTTTATCTGAGGATATTTCCTTTTTCACCATAGCCCTCAATGCTCCCAAATATCACTTTGCAGATTCCACGAGAACAGTGTTAGCAAACAGCTTCATGAACAGAAAGGTGGAACTCTGTGAGATGAATTCACAGATCACAAAAGTTTCTCAGAAAGCTTCTTTCTCGTTTTATCTGATATTTCCTTTTCACCATAGCCCTCAATGTGCTCCAAATATCACTTTGCAGATTCCATGAGAAGAGTTTTAGCAAACAGCTTCATGAACAGAAAGGTGGAACTCTGTGAGATGAATTCACAGATCAGAAAGAAATTTCTCAGAAAATTTCTTTCTCTTTTATCTGAGGATATTTCTTTTCATATAGTTCAAAGCATCTGAAATATCAGTTCTCAGATTCCACAAAACAGTGTTAGCAAACTGCTCATGAACAGAAAGTGTAACTCAGTGAGTTGAATTCACACATCAGAAAGCAGTTTCTCAGAAAGCTTCTTTCTTTTTATCTGAGGATATTTCCTTTTCACCATAGCTTCATGAACAAATATCATTGCAGATTCAAGAAAACAGAGTTAGCAAACTGATCAATGAAAAGAAAGTGTAACTCTGAGTTGAATTCACATCACAGCAGTTTCTCAGAAGCTTCTTTCAGTTTTATCTGAGATATTTCCTTTTCACCATACCCTCAATGAGCTCCCAAATATCACTTTGCAGATTCCACAGAACAGTGTTAGCAAACTGCTCATGAACAGAAAGGTGGAACTCTGTGAGATGAATTCACAGATCACAGAAGTTTCTCAGAAAGCTTCTTTCTCATTTTTATCTGAGGATATTTCCTTTTCCATAGCCTCAATGTGCTCCAAATATCACTTTGCAGATTCCAAAAACAGTGTTAGCAAACAGATTCATGAACAGAAAGGTGGAACTCTGTGAGATGAATTCACAGAACACAAAAGTTTCTCAGAAAACTTCTTTCTTTTTTATCTGAGGATATTTCCTTTTCCATCGAAATGATCTAAATATCAGTTCTCAGATTCCACAAAACAGTGTTAGCAAACGGCTCCATGAAAAAGTGTAACTCAGTGAGTTGAATTCACACATCACAAAGCAGTTTCTCAGAAGCTTCTTTCTTTTTTATCTGAGGATATTTTTCACTATAGAAAACTAAATATCATTGCAGATTTCAAGAAAACAGAGTTAGCAAACAGATCAATGAAAGAAAGTGTAACTCTGTGAGTTGAATTCACATCAAAGCAGTTTCTCAGAAGCTTCTTTCAGTTTTATCTGAGGATATTTCCTTTTCCATAGCCTCAATGTGCTCCCAAATATCACTTTGCAGATTCCACGAGAACAGTGTTAGCAAACAGCTTCATGAAGAAAGGTGGAACTCTGTGAGATGAATTCAGATCAGAAAGCAGTTTCTCAGAAAACTTCTTCTCAGTTTTTATCTGAATATTTCCTTTTCCTCCATAGCCTCAATGTGCTCCCAAATATCACTTTGCAGATTCCACAAAACAGTGTTAGCAAACAGCTTCATGAACAGAAAGGTGGAACTCTGTGAGATGAATTCACAGAACACAAAGTTTCTCAGAAAACTTCTTTCTCATTTTTATCTGATATTTCCTTTTCACCATAGCCTCAATGCACTCCCAAATATCACTTTGCAGATTCCACAAAACAGTGTTAGCAAAGCTACATGAACAGAAAGTAACTCTGTGAGATGAATTCACAGATCACAAAGAAGTTTCTCAGAAAGCTTCTTTCATTTTTATCTGAGGATATTTCCTTTTCACTGTATAGTCTTCAAAGCGATCCAAATATCAGTTCTCAGATTCCACAAAACAGTGTTAGCAAAGCTCATGAACAGAAAGGTGTAACTCTGTGAGTTGAATTCACACATCACAAAGCAGTTTCTCAGAAAGCTTCTTCTCTTTTTATCTGAGGATATTTTTTTCACCATAGCCTCAATGCTCCAAATATCTTTGCAGATTCCAAAAACAGTGTTAGCAAACTTCATGAACAGAAAGTGTAACTCTGTGAGTTGAATTCACACATCACAAGCAGTTTCTCAGAATGCTTCTTTCAGTTTTATCTGAGGATATTTCCTTTTCACCATAGCCTCAATGCGCTCAAATATCACTTTCAGATTCCAAGAACAGTGTAGCAAACAGCTTCATGAACAGAAAGTGTAACTCTGTGAGATGAATTCACAGATCACAAAGAAGTTTCTCAGAAAGCTTCTTTCAGTTTTATCTGAGGATATTTCCTTTTCCATAGCTTCAAAGCGATCCAAATATCACTTGCAGATTCCAAAAACAGTGTTAGCAAACTTCATGAACAGAAAGTGTAACTCAGTGAGATGAATTCACACATCACAAAGCAGTTTCTCAGAAAGCTTCTTTCTACTTTTTATCTGAGGATATTTCCTTTGTCACTGTAAGCTTCATTGCACCAAGAAATATCATTGCAGATTTCAAGAAAACAGAGTTAGCAAACTGATCAATGAAAGAAAAGTGTAACTCTGTGAGTTGAATTCACATCAAAGCAGTTTCTCAGAAAGCTTCTTTCAGTTTTATCTGAGGATATTTTTCACCATAGTCAATGCTCCCAAATATCACTTTGCAGATTCCACGAACAGTGTTAGCAAAGCTACATGAACAGAAAGGTGGAACTCTGTGAGATGAATTCACAGATCACAAAGAAGTTTCTCAGAAGCTTCTTTCCAGTTTTTATCTGAGATTTTTTTTTCACCATAGCCTCAATGCTCCCAAATATCATTGCAGATTCCACGAGAACAGTGTTAGCAAACAGCTCATGAACAGAAAGGTGGAACTCTGTGAGATGAATTCACAGATCACAAAAGTTTCTCAGAAAGCTTCTTTCTAGTTTTATCTGAGGATATTTCCTTTTCAGATAGCTTCAAAGCGATCCAAATATCACTTGCAGATTCCACAAAACAGTGTTAGCAAACTCATGAAAAAGGTGTAACTCAGTGAGTTGAATTCACATCACAAAGCAGTTTCTGAAAGCTTCTTTCTACTTTTTATCTGAGGATATTTCCTTTGTCACTGTAAGCTTCATTGCTAAGAAATATCATTGCAGATTCAAGAAAACAGTTAGCAAACTGATCAATGAAGAAAAGTGTAACTCTGTGAGTTGAATTCACATCACAAAAGTTTCTCAGAAAGCTTCTTTCCAGTTTTTATCTGAGATATTTCCTTTTCACCATAGCCTCAATGTGCTCCCAAATATCACTTGCAGATTCCACAGAACAGTGTTAGCAAACAGCTCAATGAACAGAAAGTGGAACTCTGTGAGATGAATTCACACATCAAAGCAGTTTCTCAGAAAGCTTCTTTCATTTTTATCTGATATTTCCTTTTCACCATAGCCTCAATGCTCCCAAATATCACTTTGCAGATTCCACAGAACAGTGTAGCAAACAGCTTCATGAACAGAAAGGTGGAACTCTGTGAGATGAATTCAGATCACAAAGAAGTTTCTCAGAAAACTTCTTTCTCGTTTTATCTGAGGATATTTCCTTCACCATAGCTTCAAAGCGATCCAAATATCAGTTCTCAGATTCCAAGAACAGTGTTAGCAAACTGATCAATGAAAAGAAAAGTGTAACTCAGTGAGTTGAATTCACACATCACAAAGCAGTTTCTCAGAAAGCTTCTTTCTTTTTTATCTGAGGATATTTCCTTTGTCACTGTAAGCTTCATTGCTAAGAAATATCCATTGCAGATTTCAAGAAAACAGAGTTAGCAAACTGATCAATGAAAAGAAAAGTGTAACTCTGAGTTGAATTCACATCACAGCAGTTTCTCAGAAGCTTCTTTCTTTTTTATCTGAGGATATTTCCTTTTTCACCATAGCCTCAATGCTCCCAAATATCACTTTGCAGATTCCACGAGAACAGTGTTAGCAAACTGTTCAATGAAGAAAGGTGGAACTCTGAGATGAATTCACAGATCACAAAGAAGTTTCTCAGAAAGCTTTCGTTTTATCTGAGGATATTTCCTTTTTCCTCCATAGCCTCAATGCTCCCAAATATCACTTTGCAGATTCCACAGAACAGTGTTAGCAAAGAGCTTCATGAAGAAAGGTGGAACTCTGAGATGAATTCAGAACACAAAGAAATTTCTCAGAAAGCTTCTTTCGTTTTATCTGAGGATATTTCCTTTTCATCTTCAAAGCGATCCAAATATCACTCAGATTCCACAAAACAGGTTAGCAAACAGCTCCATGAAATACAGGTGTAACTCAGTGAGTTGAATTCACATCACAAAGCAGTTTCTCAGAAAGCTTCTTTCTCATTTTTATCTGAGGATATTTCCTTTTTCACCATAGCCTCAATGCGCTCCCAAATATCATTGCATATTTCAAGGAAACAGAGTTAGCAAACTGATCAATGAAAAGAAAAGTGTAACTCTGAGTTGCATTCACACATCACAAAGCAGTTTCTCAGAATGCTTCTTTCTAGTTTTTATCTGAGGATATTTCCTTTTTCACCATAGCCCTCAATGCGCTCCCAAATATCACTTTGCAGTTTCCACGAGAACAGTGTTAGCAAACGGCTCCATGAACAGAAAGGTGGAACTCTGTGAGATGAATTCACAGATCACAAAGAAGTTTCTCAGACAGCTTCTTTCTCATTTTTATCTTATTATATTTTGTTTTCCTCCATAGCCTCAATGCTCCCAAATATCACTTTGCAGATTCCACTAGAACAGTGTTAGCAAAGAGCTTCATGAACCGAAAGGTGGAACTCTCTGAGATGAATTCACAGAACACAAAGAAATTTCTCAGAAAACTTCTTTCTCATTTTTATCTGAGGATATTTCCTTTTTCCGTATCGTCTTTAAAGTGATCCTAAATATCAGTTCTCAGATTCCACAAAAACAGGCTAGCAAACGGCTCCATGAAATACAGGTGTAACTCAGTGAGTTGAAATCACACATCACAAAGCAGTTTCTCAGAAAGCTTCTTTCTACTTTTTATCTGAGGATATTTCCTTTGTCACCATAAGCTTCATTGCCCTAAGAAATATGCCATTGCAGATTTCAAGAAAACAGAGTTAGCAAACAGATCAATGAAATGAAAGTGTAACTCTGTGAGATGAATTCAGAACACAAAGAAATTTCTCAGAAAGCTTCTTTCAGTTTTTATCTGAGGATATTTCCTTTTCATGTTCAATGATCTGAAATATCAGTTCTCAGATTCCACAAAACAGTGTAGCAAAGCTTCATGAGAAAGCTGTAACTCAGTGAGTTGAATTCACACATCACAAAGCAGTTTCTCAGAAAGCTTCTTTCTACTTTTTATCTGAGGATATTTTTCACCATAGCCTCAATGCACTCCCAAATATCACTTGCAGATTCCACGAACAGTGTTAGCAAACTGATCAATGAAAAGAAAAACTGTGTTAAAACACTGATCAATGAAAAGTGTAACTCTGTGAGTTGATTCACATCACAAGCAGTTTCTCAGAAGCTTCTTTCAGTTTTTATCTGAGGATATTTTTCACCATAGCCTCAATGCACTCCCAAATATCACTTTGCAGATTCCACGAGAACAGTGTTAGCAAAGCTTCATGAAGAGAAAGGTGGAACTCTGTGAGATGAATTCACAGATCACAAAGAAGTTTCAGAAAGCTTCTTTCAGTTTTTATCTGAGGATATTTCCTTTTCACCATAGCCTCAATGCTCCCAAATATCACTCAGATTCCACAGAAAAGTGTTAGCAAACAGCTCATGAACAGAAAGTGTAACTCTGAGATGAATTCACAGATCACAAAGAAATTTCTCAGAAAATTTCTTCTTTTTTATCTGAGGATATTTCCTATCACTCAAAGTGATCCAAATATCAGTTCAGATTCCACAAAACAGTGTTAGCAAAGCTCCACAGAAAAGTGTAACTCAGTGAGTTGAATTCACATCACAAAGCAGTTTCTCAGAACTTCTTTCTTTTTATCTGAGGATATTTTTCACCATAGCCTCAATGCACTCCCAAATATCACTTTGCAGATTCCAGAAAACTGTGTTAGCAAACTGATCAATGAACAGAAAAGTGTAACTCTGTGAGATGAATTCACACATCACAAAACAGTTTCTCAGAAAGCTTCTTCCAGTTTTTATCTGAGGATATTTTTCACATAGCCTCAATGCTCCCAAATATCACTTTGCAGATTCCAGAAAACAGTGTTAGCAAACAGCTTCATGAACAGAAAAGTGTAACTCTGTGAGATGAATTCACAGATCACAAAGAAGTTTCTCAGAAAACTTTTTCTCAGTTTTTATCTGAGGATATTTCTTTTTGTATCTTCATGATCCAAAATATCAGTTCTCAGATTCCACAAAACAGTGTTAGCAAAGCTCATGAAAAAGTGTAACTCAGTGAGTGAATTCACATCACAAAGCAGTTTCTCAAAACTTCTTTCACTTTTTATCTGAGGATATTTCCTTTTCACCATAGCTTCATGCGCTAAGAAATATCATTGCAGATTTCAAGAAACAGTGTTAGCAAACTGATCATGAAAAGAAAAGTGTAACTCTGTGAGTTGATTCACATCAAAGCAGTTTCTCAGAACTTCTTTCAGTTTTTATCTGAAGATATTTTTCACCATACCCTCAATGCTCCCAAATATCACTTTGCAGATTCCACAGACAGTGTTAGCAAACTGATCAATGAACAGAAAGGTGGAACTCTGTGAGATGAATTCACAGATCACAAGAAGTTTCTCAGAAAGCTTCTTTCACTTTTTATCTGATATTTCCTTTTCATAGCTCAATGCTCCCAAATATCACTTTGCAGATTCCATGAGAACTGTTAGCAAACACTTCATGAACAGAAAGGTGGAACTCTGTGAGATGAATTCAGATCACAAAGAAGTTTCTCAGTTTTTTCAGTTTTTATCTGATATTTCCTTTTCCATAGCTCAATGCGCTCCCAAATATCTTTGCAGATTCCACAGAAAGTGTTAGCAAACAGCTTCATGAACAGAAAGTGGAACTCTGTGAGATGAATTCAGATCACAAAGAAGTTTCTCAGAAAACTTCTTTCAGTTTTTATCTGAGGATATTTTTTTTTGTATCCCTGGATCTGAAATATCAGTTCTCAGATTCCACAAAACAGTGTAGCAAACAGCTCCATGAAATACAGGTGTAACTCAGTGAGTTGAATTCACACATCACAAAGCAGTTTCTCAGAAAGCTTCTTTTTTATCTGAGGATATTTTTCACTGTAAGCTTCATTGCACTAAGAAATATCATTGCAGATTTCAAGAAACAGTGTTAGCAAACTGATCAATGAACAGAAAAGTGTAACTCTGTGAGATGAATTCACACAAAAGCAGTTTCTCAGAACGCTTCTTTCAGTTTTATCTGAAGATATTTCCTTTTCACCATAGCCTCAATGCGCTCCCAAATATCACTTTGCAGATTCCACGAGAACGTGTTAGCAAAGCTCATGAACAGAAAGGTGGAACTCTGTGATGAATTCACAGATCACAAAGAAGTTTCAGAAAGCTTCTTTCTCAGTTTTTATCTGAGATATTTCCTTTTCACTGTAGCCCTCAATGCTCCCAAATATCACTTGCAGATTCCACGAGAACAGTGTTAGCAAACAGCTTCATGAACAGAAAGGTGGAACTCTGTGAGATGAATTCAGAACACAAAGAAATTTCTCAGAAAACTTCTTTCAGTTTTATCTGAGATATTTCCTTTTCATATAGCTTCAAAGCGATCCAAATATCACTTCTCAGATTCCACAAAAACAGTGTAGCAAACAGCTCCATGAAATACAGGTGTAACTCAGTGATGAATTCACATCAAAGCAGTTTCTCAGAAAGCTTTTTTCTTTTTTTATCTGAGGATATTTCCTTCACCATAGCTTCATGCGCTAAGAAATATCATTGCAGATTTCAAGAAACAGTGTTAGCAAACTGATCAATGAAAAAAGTGTAACTCTGAGTTGCATTCACATCAAAGCAGTTTCTCAGAGCTTCTTTCAGTTTTATCTGAGGATATTTCCTTTTCACCATAGCCTCAATGCTCCCAAATATCACTTGCAGATTCCAGAACAGTGTTAGCAAAGCTCAATGAACAGAAAGGTGAACTCTGTGAGATGAATTCAGAGATCACAGAGTTTCTCAGAGCTTCTTTCAGTTTTATCTGAGGATATTTTTTTCACCATAGCCTCAATGCTCCCAAATATCACTTTCAGATTCCACAGACAGTGTTAGCAAACAGCTTCATGAACAGAAAGGTGAACTCTGTGAGATGAATTCACAGAACACAAAGAAATTTCTCAGAAAACTTCTTTCTATTTTTATCTGAGGATATTTCCTTTTCATATAGCTTCAAAGCGATCCAAATATCAGTTCTCAGATTCCACAAAACAGTTAGCAAAGCTCCATGAAATACAGGTGTAACTCAGTGAGTTGAATTCACACATCACAAAGCAGTTTCTCAGAAAGCTTCTTTCTTTTTATCTGAGATATTTCCTTTGTCACCATAGCTTCATGCGCTAAGAAATATCATTGCAGATTTCAAGAAACAGTGTTAGCAAACTGATCAATGAAAAGAAAGTGTAACTCTGTGAGTTGCATTCACATCAAAGCAGTTTCTCAGAATGCTTCTTTCAGTTTTATCTGAGGATATTTTTCACCATAGCCCTCAATGCTCCCAAATATCACTTTGCAGATTCCACAGAAGTGTTAGCAAACAGCTTCATGAACAGAAAGGTGTAACTCTGTGAGATGAATTCACAGATCACAAAGAAGTTTCTCAGAAAGCTTCTTTCAGTTTTATCTGATATTTCCTTTTCCATAGCCCTCAATGCGCCCCAAATATCACTTTGCAGATTCCACAGACAGTGTTAGCAAACAGCTCATGAACAGAGAACTCTGTGAGATGAATTAACACAAAGAAGTTTCTCAGAAAACTTCTTTCATTTTATCTGAGGATATTTTTTTCCATACTTTTCAAATATCTAAGTTTCTCAGATTCCACAGAACAGTGTTAGCAAAGCTCCATGAAATAACTGTAACTCAGTGAGATGAATTCACATCACAAAGCAGTTTCTCAGAAAGCTTCTTTCTAGTTTTATCTGAGGATATTTTTTTCCACTATGCTGTAGCTGCCCCACATTTTTCTATCGCGCCCGATCCCAGCTTCTGGTCTGACCACGTCGGACCAAATATCAATCCGAAAAAACTTTGTTACCGACATACCTATCGTAGTACCAGTCGTTGATTTAGCCATGCATTTCTACGTGTAATGGCGCCAAAGCTTCACTGCAGGAAATATAGAAAAACAGCTGTGTATCAGCCATAATCAGTTTTGATTAATTCAGGCACAGAGTTTTGAAAGCTCAAAAGTTTCAATCTACTAAGGCAAAAATGCATCCTCATGAACTATCCAAAATTCACATAACAAGGTCAAATTTCATGATCAGCTACCAGTTTCCTGAAATCTCTTTTTTTTAAAAATCTGCCAGGGGAAGTCTATTTTTGTCACTGTAGTGCCCACAATGCTCATCAGAAAGAAGTTCCCAGACTGGCTCTAAGCTCAGTCAAATACGGGCTTAAGGCCGCAAGTTGCATCTCAGATATAAGTGTTTGCAAGTAACCTAGATTAACGCGATACGAACAAGCTTAGTCTGAGAAAGTTTCTGGAGCTTTTTCTACAAGTGAGAAACTCACTGTTAGTGAACATTTTGCATTTACTTTCCTCAGGACGGTGGACGAATATACACAAAAGCTTTTTCACCATGAGCAGCCGGAAACTCTTATTAGTTGCCCACTCCTTCAAGAATGAGGTTGCCTAGCATCTAGGGAGAAAGCTCTAATATTTGTTTTTCCACGCTCCCAACTACGCCTGTTTCCCGGCGCCCCATAATGGGCTTCGGCACTAATGCATTTTCTGAGCGTTACCAGGCAATTAAAATGTTAGCCTTCGAAGCTGGACAACATTTTCTCAGATTCCACAGACAGTGTTAGCAAACAGCTTCATGAACAGAAAGGTGGAACTCTGTGAGATGAATTCACATCACAAAGCAGTTTCTCAGAAAGCTTCTTTCTTTTTATCTGAGGATATTTCCTTTTCACCATAGCCCTCAATGCTCCCAAATATCACTTTGCAGATTCCACAGACAGTGTTAGCAAACTGATCAATGAAAGAAAGTGTAACTCTGTGAGTTGAATTCACATCACAAAGCAGTTTCTCAGAAAGCTTCTTTCCAGTTTTTATCTGAGGATATTTTCACCATAGCCCTCAATGCTCCCAAATATCACTTTGCAGATTCCACAGACAGTGTTAGCAAACAGCTTCATGAACAGAAAGGTGGAACTCTGTGAGATGAATTCACAGATCACAAAGAAGTTTCTCAGAAAGCTTCTTTCCAGTTTTTATCTGAGATATTTCCTTTTCACCATAGCCCTCAATGCTCCCAAATATCACTTTGCAGATTCCACAGACAGTGTTAGCAAACAGCTTCATGAACAGAAAGGTGGAACTCTGTGAGATGAATTCACAGATCACAAAGAAGTTTCTCAGAAAGCTTCTTTCCAGTTTTTATCTGAGATATTTCCTTTTCACCATAGCCCTCAATGCTCCCAAATATCACTTTGCAGATTCCACAGACAGTGTTAGCAAACAGCTTCATGAACAGAAAGGTGGAACTCTGTGAGATGAATTCACACATCACAAAGCAGTTTCTCAGAAAGCTTCTTTCAGTTTTATCTGAGATATTTCTTCTTTGAAAGTATTCCAAGAAATATCCTCAGATAAAAAGTGAAAGAAGCTTTCTGAGAAACTCTGTGAGTTGAATTCACATCACAAAGCAGTTTCTCAGAACTTTTTCTCAGTTTTTATCTAAAGGATATTTCTTCATTGTCAATAAAAAATATCCACAGATAAAAAAACTAGCTCTGTGAGAAACTGTGTGAGTGTGAATGAACTCACAGAGAAAAATTCTCTTCAGTCTTCTCCAGTTTTCTTTGATCTCCATCATTTTCACAAATTATCAGAAATATCAGATAAAAAAGCTTAGAAACTGTTTGAGGTGAATCTCAGAACAGTTTTCAGATTTTCAGCTTCTTTATTTTTTTCTGAGATATTTCCTTTGAAGATATGCAAAGAAATATCTCAGAAAAAAGTGTATCTGAGAAACTGTATATATGAATTCACTCACAGAGTTCACTTTCTCAGATTTTCTCTTTTATCTGGATATTTCATACCATGGTGAAAAAAAGAATATCCATAGAAAGAAGTTTCTGAAAAGTGAGTTGAATTCACACACACAGTTTCCTTTCCTTCTTTCAGTTTCATTTTTTCTATCAAAGATATTTTCAGAGCTCTGAGAAAAGAAATATTCAGATGAAAACTGAAAGATGCTTCTGAAACTGTAGTGAGTTGAATCACAGAGAACATTTCTTTTCACTTTTCCTTTTTCTGAAATTTCATTGAGCTTCATCAACTCAAAAGAAATATCTCATAAACAGAAAGATTTAAGAAAGCTATGAAGTGATTCAACTCTGAGTTCAGTTTTCTCAGCTTTTTTCTCTTTTATCTGAGATATTTTTCATCTTTAAAATGCAAATAACTCTCAGATAAAAAGTGAAAGAGCTTGAGAAACTGTGATAAATGAATTCTCTCACAGAGTTCTTTTTTCAGAAATTTCTTTTCATAATCTCAAATTAATTCAGAGCCATAAAAAGAATATCTCTCAGAAAAACACAAAGAAGTGAGAACTCTGAGTTGAATTTATCACAGAGCACTTTCTCGAAATTCTCTTTTTTATCTGAGGATATTTTATAGCTCATGAAATATCCACAGAAAAACTGAAAAGAACTTCTATAAACAGCAGATGTAACTCAGAGAAATTCTTTTCAGTTTCAAAGATTTTCTTGAAATCTCCATCATCCTTTGTCAGTTTCTTCAAGAAATATCCTAGATAAAAACAGTTTCTAGAACTCTGTGAGTGAATTCTCAAAGAGTTATTTCTTTCAGTTTCTCACTTTTATCTCAGATATTTTTTTAGCCCAGAAAAAATATCTCACAAAAACAGAAATCTGAGAAACTGTAGTTGAATTCTCACAAGAGTTCTCCTTTTTTCACAGTTTGATATCTTTTCTGACCTGATATTTCTCATTGAGTCAAAAAGAATTTCAAAAACTGAAAGAGGTTCTGAAACTCTGTGAGTGAATTCACAGAGATCATTTCTCTCAGAAGTTTCAAACAGTTTTCAATATTTCTGTCAATCTTATTCAAAGAAATATCTCAGAGAAAACAGAAAGAAGCTTGAGAAACTCTTTGAGTTGATTCAAATCACAAAAGTTTTCAGGCTTCAGTTTTTATCTGAGAATATTTCCTTTGTGAATTCAAGAAATATTAGCAAAAAGAAAGAAGTGAGAAACTCTGTGAGTTCATTTCACAGTGTTTCATTTTTCTTTGAGATTCTTTTTTTTCTCAAATATTTTTTATAGATCCACAGAAGAAATACAGCAAAATGAAGAAAGTGAAACTCTGAGATGAATCACAGAGTTTCAAGTTTTTATCTGATTTTATTCATTTTTCAAGAATCTCACAAAACAGATTAGAAAATACTGTTCAAACAGAAAAGTTCTTGAGAAACTGTGTGATATTTGAATTCATCACAGAGTTCTCCTTTCTTCTTAGCAGTTTCCTCTTTTTATCCAAATGTATTTCTCATTCCCTAAAAGAAATTTCACAGAAAAACTGAAAGAGTCTCTGAAACTCTGTGATGTGAAGAATTCAGAACATTTCTCTCAGATCAGTTTCCACAGTTTTCTATCTGTATAGTTTTAGAAATATCAGTTCAAAGAATCCTCAGAAAACAGAAAGAACTTTCTGAGAAACTGTTATGAGTTGATCAAATCACAATTACTCCTTTTTCAGAGTTCCAGTTTTTTATCTGAGATATTTTCACGCTTTATGAATAAAGGCAAAGAAATATCTCAGATAAAAGAAAGAAGTTGAGAAACTGTGAGTGAATTCACAGATCACCTTTTCATTTCATTCATATTTTTTATCTCAATATGATGTTTTTTCCATCAGTGAGAAAGTCAGCAAAAAGTGAAGAAATTCTGAAACTGCTGTGATGAATTCACAGAGTCCAGTTTTTCAGAATTCTTCAGTTTTTCACAGAATTCACTCAAAGATGAGCCACAAATATCTGTTCACAAGAAAGAAGTTTCTGAGAAAGGTGATATTTGAATATCTCACAGAGTTCTTATTCTTCTGAAAACATTCTCAATGTTCTCATCTCAAATATATTTCTGTTAGTCAGAAAAAAAGAAGTATCTCAGATAAAACACAAGAGTGAGAACTTCTTTTGAGTGAATTATCTGAGATATTTTCCTTCTTCAGCAGTAACACTTTTTCTTTAATTTGAAAGTGATATTGTCAGAGACTCTTGAAAAGAAATTCACAGAAAAACTGAAAGAAGTCTGAGAAACTACTTGTGAGTGAATCAACTCACAGAGATATTTCTCTTCAGATATTCTCAATTTCTTGAAATCTCCATGTACTTCAGTGTAAAGAATTCCATGTGCAAAGAAATATCTCAGATAAAACAAAAGAAGCTCTCACAAACTCAGAGTGTGAATTCTCACTGATTCATGTTTTTCATTCTATATTTTTTAATCTGAAATATATTCAGATCACTCAGAAGAAACAGAGTTAGCAAACTGATCAATCAAAAGAAAGTGAACTCTGTGAGTTGAATTCATGTCACAATGCAGTTTCTCAGAAAGCTTCTCAGTTTTTAGGATATTTCCTTTTCACCATAGCCCTCAATGCTCAAATATCACTTTGCAGATTCCAAGAAACAGTGTTAGCAAAGCTTCATGAAGACTGTTGTGAGAGATGAATTCACAGATCAAAGAAGTTTCTCAGAAAGCTTCTTTCAGTTTTATCTGAGGATATTTTCATAGCTTCAATGATCCAAATATTCTCAGATTCAAAGACAGTGTAAAAACTTTCCATGAAAAGAAAAGTGTGTCTCTGTGAGAATTCACACATCACAAAGCAGTTTCTCAGAAAGCTTTTTTTTTTATCTGAGGATATTTTCACTGAAGCTTCATTGCACTAAAATATCCCTTGCAGATTTGAAGAAAGAGTTAGCAAACTGATCAATGAAAAGAAAAGTGTAACTCTGTGAGTTGAATTCACATCAAAAGCAGTTTCTCAGAAGCTTCTTTCCAGTTTTTATCTGAGGATATTTCCTTTTTCACATAGCTCAATGCTCCAAATATCACTTTGCAGATTCCATGAAACAGTGTTAGCAAACTTCATGAACAGAAGTGGAACTCTGTGATGAATTCACAGATCATAAAGGTTTCTGAAAGCTTCTTCTTTTTATCTGAGGATATTTCCTTTTCACCATAGTCAATGCTCAAATATCATTTGCAGATTCCACGAGAAGTGTTAGCAAAGAGCTATGAACAGAAAGGTGTTCTGTGAGATGAACACATCAGAAAGTTTCTCAGAAAGCTTTTTTCTCGTTTTATCTGAGGATATTTCCTTTTCACCATAGCTCAATGATCCAAAATATCACTTTGCAGATTCCACAAGAACAGTATTAGCAAATTCATGAACAGAAAGGTGTAACTCTGTGAGATGAATTCACATCAAAAAGTTTCTCAGAAAACTTCTTTCTAGTTTTTATCTGAGGATATTTCCTTTGTCATAAGCTCATCCAAGAAATATCATTGCAGATTTCAAGAAAACAGAGTTAGCAAACTGATCAATGAAAAGAAAAGTGTAACTCTGTGTTGAATTCACATCAAAAGCAGTTTCTCAGAAGCTTCTTTCAGTTTTATCTGAGGATATTTCCTTTTCACCATAGCCTCAATGTGCTCCCAAATATCACTTTGCAGATTCCAAGAAACAGTGTTAGCAAACTGGCTCATGAACAGAAGTGGAACTCTGTGAGATGAATTCACAGATCACAAAGAAGTTTCTCAGAAAGCTTCTTTCAGTTTTATCTGAGATATTTCCTTTTCACCATAGCCCTCAATGCTCCCAAATATCACTTTGCAGATTCCATGAGACAGTGTTAGCAAACAGCTTCATGAACAGAAAGGGAACTCTGTGAGATGAATTCACAGAATCAGAAAGTTTCTCAGAAAACTTCTTCTGTTTTATCTGAGGATATTTCCTCAATAGCTTCAAAGCGATCTGAAATATCAGTTCTCAGATTCCACAAACAGTGAAAAACAGGTTGTAACTCAGTGAGTTGAATTCACATCACAAAGCAGTTTCTCAGAAAGCTTTTTCTACTTTTTATCTGAGGATATTTCCTTTGTCACCATAGCTTCATTGCAGAAATATCATTGCAGATTTCAAGAAAACAGAGTTAGCAAACTGATCTGAAGAAAAGTGTAACTCTGTGAGTGCATTCACATCACAAAGCAGTTTCTCAGAAGCTTCTTCAGTTTTATATGAGGATATTTCCTTTTAGCCTCAATGCAAATATCATTGCAGATTCCAAAAACAGTGTTAGCAAACTTCCATGAAGAAAGGTAACTCTGTGAGATCATCACAGATCGAGTTTCTCAGAAGCTTCTTCTGTTTTTATCTGAGGATATTTCCTTTGTACTTCATTGCAAAATATTCTCAGATTCAAAGACAGTGTTAAAACTCATGAAAAGAAAAGTGTAACTCTGTGAGACACCACACATCAGTTTCTGAAAGCTTCTTTCTTTTTTATCTGAGGTTTTCACTGTAAGCTTCTGCCTAAGAAATATCATTTGATTTCAAGAAAACAGTTAGCAAACTGATCATGAAAGAAAAGTGTAACTCTGTGAGTTATTCACATCACAAAGCAGTTTCTCAGAAAGCTTTTCAGTTTTATCTGAGGATATTTCCTTTTCACCATAGCCTCAATGCTAAAATATCACTTTGCAGATTCCAGAGAACAGTGTTAAAACATCGAACAGAAAGTGGAACTGAGATTCACACATCACAAAGAAGTTTCTCAGAAAGTTTCTTTCTTGTTTTATCTGAGGATATTTTTCAATAGCCTCATGTGCTCCCAAATATCACTTTGCAGATTCCACAAAACAGTGTTAGCAAAGCCCATGAACAGAAGTGGAACTCTGTGAGATGAATTCACAGAACAGCAGTTTCTCAGAAAGCTTCTTTCTTTTATCTGATATTTCCTTCACATAGCTCAATGCTCCCAAATATCACTTTGCAGATTCCACGAGAACAGTTAGCAGTGCTTCATGAACAGAAAGGTGGAACTCTGAGATGAATTCAGAACAAAAGCTTTCAGAAAACTCTTCTCGTTTTTATCTGATATTTCCTTTTCATAGCTTCAAAGCGATCCAAAATATCAGTTCTCAGATTCCAAAAACAGTGTAGTAAACTTCATGAAAAAGTGTAACTCAGTGAGATGAATTCACATCACAAAGCAGTTTCTCAGAAAGCTTCTTTCATTTTATCTGAGGATATTTTTCACCATAGCTTCATTGCCCAAAATATCATTGCAGATTTCAAGAAAACAGTTAGCAAACTGATCAATGAAAAGTGTGTAACTCTGTGAGTTGAATTCACATCACAAAGCAGTTTCTCAGAAGCTTCTTTCAGTTTTATCTGAAGATATTTCCTTTTCACCATAGCCTCAATGCGCTAAATATCACTTGCATTAAGAACAGTGTTAGCAAACTGCTCATGAACAGAAGTGGAACTCTGTGAGATGAATTCACAGATCAAAAAGAAGTTTCTCAGAAGCTTCTTTTTATCTGAGGATATTTCCTTTTCACATAGCCTCAATGTGCTCCCAAATATCACTTTGCAGATTCCAGAAACAATGTTAGCAAAGCTTCATGAACAGAAAGGTGGAACTCTGTGAGATGAATTCAAGATCACAAAGCAGTTTCTCAGAAAGTTTTTTTCAGTTTTATCTGAGGATATTCCTTTTCACCATAGCTCAATTGAGAAATATCTCTTTGCAGATTCCAGAAACAGTGTAGCAAACGGCTTCATGAACAGAAGTAACTCGAGATGAATTCAGATCAAAAGCAGTTTCTCAGAAAGCTTCTTTCTCTTTTATCTGAGGATATTTCCTTTTCACCAAGCCTCAGAAATATCACTTTGCAGATTCCAGAAAACAATGTTAGCAAACTTCATGAAGAAAGTGGAACTCTGTGAGATGAATTCACATCACAAAGCAGTTTCTCAGAAACTTTTTTTCCAGTTTTTATCTGAGGATATTTCCTTTTCACCATAGCCCTAATGCTCCCAAATATCACTTTGCAGATTCCACGAAACAGTGTTAGCAAACTTCATGAACAGAAAGGAACTCTGTGAGATGAATTCAGATCACAAAGAAGTTTCTCAGAAAGCTTCTTTCAGTTTTATCTGAGGATATTTCCTTTTCACCATAGCCTCAATGCTCCAAATATCACTTTGCAGATTCCAGAGAACAGTGTGTTAGCAAACAGCTTCACATGAACAGAAAGGTGGAACTCTGAGATGAATTCAGAATCAGAAAGAAATTTCTCAGAAAACTTCTTTCTCGTTTTATCTGAGGATATTTCCTTTCATTGTTCACCTCCAATATCAATATTCTCAGATTCCACAAAACAGGGTAAAAAGCTCCTGAAATACAGGTAACTCAGTGAGTTGAATTCACACATCAAAAGTAGTTTCAGAGCTCACTTTATATCTCAGACACAAAGCATTTCTCAGAGTTTCTCAGATGCTTTTTTCAGTTTTATCTGAGGATATTTCCTTTTCACCATAGCCCTCAATGCTCCCAAATATCACTTTGCAGATTCCAGAAACAGTGTTAGCAAAGTTCATGAACAGAAGGGAACTCTGTGAGATGAATTCACATCAAAGAAGTTTCTCAGAAAGCTTCTTTCAGTTTTATCTGAGGATATTTCCTTTTCACCATAGCCTCAATGTGCTCCAAATATCACTGCAGATTCCACAAGAACAGTGTTAGCAAACCTCATGAAAGAAGTAACTCTGTGAGATGAATTCACAGATCACAAAGAGTTTCTCAGAAAGCTTCTTCTCAGTTTTTATCTGAGGATATTTCTGTAGCTTCCGATCCCAAACATGCTCAGAACAGAGTTAGCAAACTGATCAATGAAGAGAAAGTGTAACTCTGTGAGTTGAATTCACACATCACAATGCAGTTTCTCAGAACTTCTTTCAGTTTTATCTGAGGATATTTCCTTTTCACCATAGCCCTCAATGTGCTCCCAAATATCACTTTGCAGATTCCACGAAACAGTGTGTTAGCAAACTATCAAGAGAAAGGTAACTCTTGAGATGAATTCACTCATCACAAAGTTTTTCAGAAAGCTTCTTTCAAGGATTCTCATAAGATCCAAAATATCACTTCTCAGATTCCACAAGAGTGTAGCAACTCCATGAAAAAGTGTAACTCTGTGAGATGAATTCACATCAAGCAGTTTCTCAGAAAGCTTCTTTCATTTTATCTGAGGATATTTCCTTTACTAGCTTCATGCACTAAATATCATTGCAGATTTCAAGAACAGTTAGCAAACTGATCAATGAAAAGAGTAACTCTGAGAGTTGATTCACACATCACAAGCAGTTTCTCAGAAAGCTTCTTTGTTTTATCTGAGATATCCTTTTCACCATAGCCCTCAATGCTCAAATCACTTTGCAGATTCCACAAAACAGTGTTAGCAAACTCCTTCATGAAGAGAAAGGTGTAAATCTGTGAGATGAATTCACACATCACAGAGTTTCTCAGAGCTTTTCAGTTTTATCTGAGGATATTTCCTTCTAAGCTTCAGCTTCAAAATATCTTCTCAGATTCCAGGAGTGTTAGCAAACAGCTCCATGAAAAAGTGTAACTCTGTGAGATGAATTCACATCAAAAGCAGTTTCTCAGAAAGCTTCTTTCTAGTTTTATCTGAGATATTTCCTTTGTCACCTAAGCTTCATGCCAAGAAATATCATTGCAGATTTCAAGAAAACAGTGTTAGCAAACTGATCATGAAAAGAAGTGTAACTCTGTGAGTTGAATTCACACATCACAATGCAG
>JAKFHT010001351.1:0-31298 GCA_023783455.1 Erythrocebus patas | reverse complement strand
GCAGCTTTCTGAGAAACTGCTCTGTGTTCTGTTAATTCATCTCACGGAGTTACATCTTTCCTTCAAGAAGCCTTTGCTAAGGCTGTTCTTGTGGAATTAGCAAAGGATATTTGGAAGCCTATAGAGGGCTATGGTGAAAAGGAAATATCTTCCGTTGAAAACTGGAAAGAAGCTGTCTGAGAAACTGCTGTGTGTTCTGTTAATTCATCTCACAGAGTTACATCTTTCCTTCAAGAAGGCTTTCGCTAAGGCTGTTCTTGTGGAATTGGCAAAGTGATGTTTGGAAGCCCATAGCGGCTATGGTGAAAAGGAAATATCTTCCGTTCAAAACCGGAAAGAAGCTTTGAGAAACTGCTCTATGTTCTGTTAATTAATCTCACAAAGTTACATCTTTCCTTCAAGAAGCCTTCGCTAAGGCTGTTTTTGTGGAATTGGCAAAGGGATATTTGGAAGCCCAAAGAGGGCTATGGTGAAAAAGGAAATATCTTCCGTTCAAAACTGGAAAGAAGCTTATTGAGAGACTACTCTGTGTTCTGTTAATTCATCTCACAGAGTTACATCTTTCTCTTCAAGAAGCCTTTCGCTAAGGCTGTTCTTGTGGAATTGGCAAAGTGATATTTGGAAGCCCATAGAGGGCTATGGTGAAAAAGGAAATATCTTCCGTTCAAAACTGGAAAGAAGCTTTCTGAGAAACTGCTCTGTGTTCTGTTAATTCATCTCACAGAGTTACATCTTTCCCTTCAAGAAGGCTTTCGCTAAGTCTGTTCTTGTTGAATTCCAAAGGGATGATTGGAAGCCCATTGAGGGCTATGGTGAAAAAGGAAATAACTTCCGTTCAAAACTGGAAAGAAGCTTTCTGAGAAACTGCTCTGTGTTCTGTTGATTCATCTCACAGAGTTACATCTTTCCCTTCAAGAAGCCTTTCGCTACGGCTGTTCTTGTGGAATTGGCAAAGTGATGTTTGGAAGCCCATAGAGGGCTACGGTGAAAAAGGAAATATCTTCCGTTGAAAACTGGAAAGATGCTTTCTGAGAAACTGCTCTGTGTTCTCTTAATTCATCTCACAGAGTTACATCTTTCCCTTCAGGAAGCCTTTCGCCAAGGCTGTTCTTGTGGAATGGGCAAAGGGATATTTTGAAGCCCATAGAGGGCTATGGTTAAAAAGGAAATATCTTCCGTTCAAAACTGGAAAGAAGCTGTCTGAGAAACTGCTCTGTGTTCTGTTAATTCATCTCACAGAATTACATCTTTCCCTGCAAGAAGCCTTTCGCTAAGGCTGTTCTTGTGGAATTGGCAAAGTGATATTTGGAAGCCCATAGAGGGCTATGGTTAAAAAGGAAATATATTCCGTTCAAAACTGGAAAGAAGCTGTCTCAGAAACTGCTCTGTGTTCTGTTAATTCATCTCACAGAGTTACATCTTTCCCTTCAAGAAGCCTTTCGCTGAGGATGTTCTTGTGGAATTGGCAAAGGGATAGGTGGACGCCCCTAGAGGGCTATGGTGAAAAAGGAAATATCTTCCGTTCAAAACTGGAAAGAAGCTTTCTGAGAAACTGCTCTGTGTTCTGTTAATTCATCTCACAGAGTTACATCTTTCCCTTCAAGAAGCCTTTCGCTAAGGCTGTTCTTGTGGAATTGGCAAAGGGATATTTGGACGCCCATACAGGGCTATGGTGAAAATGAAATATATTCCGCTCAAAACTGGAAAGAAGCTTGAGAAACTGCTCTGTGTTCTGTTAATTCATCTCACAGAGTTACATCTTTCCTTCAAGAAGCCTTCGCTAAGGCTGTTCTTGTGGAATTGGCAAAGGATATTTGGAAGCCCATAGAGGGCTACGGTGAAAAAGGAAATATCTTCCGTTGAAAACTGGAAAGAAGCTTTCTGAGAAACTGCTCTGTATTCTGTCAATTCATCTCACAGAGTTACATCTTTTCCTTCAAGAAGCCTTTCGCTATGGCTGTTCTTGTGGAATTGGCAAAGGGATATTTGGACGCCCATACAGGACTATGGTGAAAAATGAAATATATTCCGTTCAAAACTGGACAGAATCTTTCTGAGAAACTGCTCTGTGTTCTGTTAATTCATCTCACAGAGCTACATCTTTCCCTTCAAGAAGCCTTTCGCTAAGGCTGTTCTTGTGGAATTGGCAGAGGGATATTTGGAAGCCCATAGAGGGCTCTGGTGAAAAAGGAAATATCTTCCGTTGAAAACTGGAAAGAAGCTTTCTGAGAAACTGCTCTGTGTTCTGTTAATTCATCTCACAGAGTTACATCTTTCCCTTCAAGAAGCCTTTCGCTAAGGCTGTTCTTGTGGAATTGGCAAAGGGATATTTGGACGCCCATACAGGGCTATGGTGAAAAATGAAATATATTCCGTTCAAAACTGGACAGAAGCTTTCTGAGAAACTGCTCTGTGTTCTGTTAATTCATCTCACAGAGTTACATCTTTCCCTTCAAGAAGCCTTTCGCTAAGGCTGTTCTTGTGGAATTAGCAAAGGGATATTTGGAAGCCCATAGAGGGCTATGGTGAAAAAGGAAATATCTTCCGTTGAAAACTGGAAAGAAGCTTTCTGAGAAACTGCTCTGTGTTCTGTTAATTCATCTCACAGAGTTACATCTTTCCCTTCAAGAAGCCTTTCGCTAAGGCTGTTCTTGTGGAATTGGCAAAGGGATATTTGGAAGCCCATAGAGGGCTATGGTGAAAAAGGAAATATCTTCCGTTCAAAACTGGAAAGAAGCTTTCTGAGAAACTGCTCTGTGTTCTGTTAATTCATCTCACAGAGTTACATCTTTCCCTTCAAGAAGGCTTTCGCTAAGGCTGTTCTTGTGGAACTGGCAAAGGGATGTTTGGAAGCCCATAGAGGGCTATGGTGAAAAAGGAAATAACTTCCGTTCAAAACTGGAAAGAAGCTTTCTGAGAAACTGCTCTGTGTTCTGTTGATTCATCTCACAGAGTTACATTTTTCTCTTCAAGAAGCCTTTCGCTAAGGCTGTTCTTGTGGAATTGGCAAAGTGATGTTTCGAAGCCAATAGACGGCTATGGTGAAAAAGGAAATATCTTCCGTTGAAAACTGGAAAGAAGCTTTCTGAGAAACTGCTCTGTGTTCTGTTAATTCATCTCACAAAGTTACATCTTTCCCTTCAGGAAGCCTTTCGCTAAGGCTGTTCTTGTGGAATTGGCAAAAGGATATTTGGAAGCCCATAGAGGGCTATGGTGACAAAGGAAATATCTTCCGTTGAAAACTAGAAAGAAGCTTTCCGAGAAACTGCTCTGTGTTCTCTTAATTCATCTCACAGAGTTACATCTTTCCTTTCAAGAAGCCTTTCGCTAAGGCTGTTCTTGTGGAATTGGCAAAGGGATATTTGGAAGCCCACAGAGGGCTATGGTTAAAAAGGAAATATCTTCCGTTCAAAACTGGAAAGAAGCTGTCTGAGAAACTGCTCTGTGTTCTGTTAATTCATCTCACAGAGTTACATCTTTCCCTTCAAGAAGCCTTTCGCTAAGGCTATTCTTGTGGAATTGGCAAAGGGATATGTGGACGCCCCTAGAGGGCTATGGTGAAAAAGGAAATATCTTCCGTTCAAAACTGGAAAGAAGCTTATTGAGAGACTGCTCTGTGTTCTGTTAATTCATCTCACAGAGTTACATCTTTCCCTTCAAGAAGCCTTTCGCTAAGGCTGTTCTTGTGGAATTGGCAAAGTGGTATTTGGAAGCCCATAGAGGGCTATGGTGAAAAAGGAAATATCTTCCGTTCAAAACTGGAAAGAAGCTTTCTGAGAAACTGCTCTGTGTTCTGTTAATTCATCTCACAGAGTTACATCTTTCCCTTCAAGAAGCCTTTCGCTAAGGCTGTTCTTGAGGAATTGGCAAAGGGATATTTGGAAGCCCATAGAGGGCTATGGTGAAAAAGGAAATATCTTCCGTTGAAAACTGGAAAGAATCTTTCTGAGAAACTGCTCTGTGTTCTCTTAATTCATCTCACAGAGTTACATCTTTCCCTTCAAGAAGCCTTTCGCTAAGGCTGTTCTTGTGGAATTGGCAAAGTGATGTTTGGAAGCCAATAGAGGGCTACCGTGAAAAAGGAAATATCTTCCATTCAAAACTGGAAAGAAGCTTTCTGAGAAACTGCTCTGTGTTCTGTTAATTCATCTCACAGAGTTACATCTTTCCCTTCAAGAAGCCTTTCGCTAAGGCTGTTCTTGTGGAATTGGCAAACGGATATTTGGAAGCCCATAGAGGGCTATGGTGAAAAAGGAAATATCTACGGTTCAAAACTGGAAAGAAGCTTTCTGAGAAACTGCTCTGTGTTCTCTTAATTCATCTCACAGAGTTACATCTTTCCCTTCAAGAAGCCTTTCGCTAAGGCTGTTCTTGTGGAATTGGCAAAGGGATATTTGGAAGCCCATAGAGGGCTATGGTGAAAAAGGAAATACCTCCCGTCAAAACTGGAAGGAAGCTGTTTGAGAAACTGCTCTGTGTTCTGTTAATTCATCTCACAGAGTTACATCTTTCCCTTCAAGAAGCCTTTCGCTAAGGCTGTTCTTGTGGAATTGGCAAAGGGATATTTGGAAGCCTATAGAAGGCTATGGTGAAAAAGGAAATATCTTCCGTTCAAAACCGGAAAGAAGCTTTCTGAGAAACTGCTGTGTGTTCTGTTAATTCATCTCACAGAGTTACATCTTTCCCTTCAAGAAGCCTTTCGCTAAGGCTGTTCTTGTAGAATTGGCAAAGGGATATTTGGAAGCCCATAGAGGGCTATGGTGAAAAAGGAAATAACTTCCGTTCAAAACCGGAAAGAAGCTTTCTGAGAAAATGCTCTGTGTTCTGTTAATTCATCTCACAGAGTTACATCTTCCCCTTCAAGAAGCCTTTCGCTAAGGCTGTTCTTGTGTAATTGGCAAAGGGATAATTGGAAGCCCATAGAGGGCTATGGTGAAAAAGGAAATATCTGCCGATCAAAACTGGAAAGAAGCTGTCTGAGAAACTGCTCTGTGTTCTGTTAATTCATCTCACAGAGTTACATCTTTCCCTTCAAGAAACCTTTCGCTAAGGCTGTTCTTGTGGAATTGGCAAAGGGATATTTGGAACACCATAGTGGGCTATGGTGAAAAAGGAAATATCTTCCGTTGAAAACGGGAAAGAAGGTTTCTGAGAAACTACTCTGTGTTCTGTTAATACATCTCACAGGGTTACATCTTTCCCTTCAAGAAGCCTCTCGCTAAGGCTTTTCTTGTGGAATTGGCAAAGTGATATTTGGTAGATCCTAGAGGGCTCTGGTGAAAAAGGAAATATCTTCCGTTCAAAACTGGAAAGAAGCTTTCTGAGAAACTGCCCTGTGTTCTGTTAATTCATCTCACAGAGTTACATCTTTCCCTTCAAGAAGCCTTTCGCTAAGGCTGTTCTTGTGGAATTGGCAAAGGGATATTTGGAAGCCCATAGAGGGCTATGGTGAAAAAGGAAATATCTTCCGTTCAAAACTGGAAAGAAGCTTTCTGAGAAACTGCTCTGTGTTCTGTTAATTCATCTCACAGAGTTACATCTTTCCCTTCAAGAAGCCTTTCGCTAAGGCTGTTCTTGTGGAATTGGCAAAGGTATATTTGGAAGCCCATGGAGGGCTATGGTGAAAAAGGAAATAACTTCCGTTCAAAACCGGAAAGAAGCTTTCTGAGAAACTGCTCTGTGTTCTGTTAATTCATCTCACAGAGTTACATCTTCCCCTTCAAGAAGCCTTTCGCTAACGCTGTTCTTGTGTAATTGGCAAAGGGATAATTGGAAGCCCATAGAGGGCTATGGTGAAAAAGGAAATATCTGCCGTTCAAAACTGGAAAGAAGCTGTCTGAGAAACTGCTCTGTGTTCTGTTAATTCATCTCACAGAGTTACATCTTTCCCTTCAAGAAACCTTTCGCTAAGGCTGTTCTTGTGGAATTGGCAAAGGGATATTTGGAAGACCATAGTGGGCTATAGTGAAAAAGGAAATATCTTCCGTTGAAAACGGGAAAGAAGGTTTCTGAGAAACTACTCTGTGTTCTGTTAATACATCTCACAGGGTTACATCTTTCCCTTCAAGAAGCCTCTCGCTAAGGCTTTTCTTGTGGAATTGGCAAAGTGATATTTGGTAGATCCTAGAGGGCTCTGGTGAAAAAGGAAATATCTTCCGTTCAAAACTGGAAAGAAGCTTTCTGAGAAACTGCCCTGTGTTCTGTTAATTCATCTCACAGAGTTACATCTTTCCCTTCAAGAAGCCTTTCGCTAAGGCTGTTCTTGTGGAATTGGCAAAGGGATATTTGGAAGCCCATAGAGGGCTATGGTGAAAAAGGAAATATCTTCCGTTCAAAACTGGAAAGAAGCTTTCTGAGAAACTGCTCTGTGTTCTGTTAATTCATCTCACAGAGTTACATCTTTCCCTTCAAGAAGCCTTTCGCTAAGGCTGTTCTTGTGGAATTGGCAAAGGTATATTTGGAAGCCCATAGAGGGCTATGGTGAGAAAGGAAATAATTTCCGTTCAAAACCGGAAAGAAGCTTTCTGAGAAACTGCTCTGTGTTCTGTTAATTCATCTCACAGAGTTACATCTTCCCCTTCAAGAAGCCTTTCGCTAAGGCTGTTCTTGGGGAATTGGCAAAGGGATATTTGGAAGCCCATAGAGGGCTCTGGTGAAAAAGGAAATATCTTCCGTTCAAAACTGGAAAGAATCTTTCTGAGAAACTGCTCTGTGTTCTGTTAATTCATCTCACAGAGTTACATCTTTCCCTTCAAGAAGCCTTTCGATAAGGCTGTTCTTGTGGAATTGGCAAAGGGATATTTGGACGCCCATAGAGGGCTATGGTGAAAAAGGAAATATCTTCCGTCCAAAACTGGAAAGAAGCTTTCTGAGAAACTGCTCTGTGTTCTGTTAATTCATCTCACAGAGTTACATCTTTCCCTTCAATAAGGCTTTCGCTAAGGCTGTTCTTGTGGAATTGGCAAAGTGACGTTTGGAAGCCAATAGAGGGCTACGGTGAAAAAGGAAATATCTTCCGTTGAAAACTGGAAAGAAGCTTTCTGATAAACTGCTCTGTGTTCTGTTAATTCATCTCACAAAGTTACATCTTTCCCTTCAAGAAGCCTTTCGCTAAGGCTGTTCTTGTGGAATTGGCAAAGGATATTTGGAAGCCCTTAGAGGGCTATGGTGAAAAAGGAAATATCTTCCGTTGAAAACTGGAAAGAAGCTGTCTGAGAAACTGCTCTGTGTTCTGTTGATTCATCTCACAGAGTTACATCTTTCCCTTCAAGAAGCCTTTCGCTAAGGCTGTTCTTGTGGAATTGGAAAAGGGATATGTAGACGCCCCTAGAGGGCTATGGTGAAAAAGGAAATATCTTCCGTTCAAAACTGGAAAGAAGCTTTCTGAGAAACTGCTCTGTGTTCTGTTAATTCATCTCACAGAGTTACATCTTTCCCTTCAAGAAGCCTTTCGCTAAGGCTGTTCTTGTGGAATTGGCAAAGTGATGTTTGGAAGCCAATAGAGGGCAACCGTGAAAAAGGAAATATCTTCCATTCAAAACTGGAAAGAAGCTTTCTGAGAAACTGCTCTGTGTTCTGTTAATTCATCTCAGAGAGTTACACCTTTCCCTTTAAGAAGCCTTTCGCTAAGGCTGTTCTTGTGGAATTGGCAAAGGGATATTTGGACGCCCATAGAGGGCTATGGTGAAAAAGGAAATATGTTCCGTTCAAAATTGGAAAGAAGCTTTCTGAGAAACTGCTCTGTGTTCTGTTAATTCATCTCACGGAGTTACATCTTTCCTTTCAAGAAGCCTTTGCTAAGGCTGTTTTTGTGGAATTGGCAAAGGGATATTTGGAAGCCCAAAGAGGGCTATGGTGAAAAAGGAAATATCTTCCGTTCAAAACTGGAAAGAAGCTCATTGAGAGACTGCTCTGTGTTCTGTTAATTCATCTCACAGAGTTACATCTTTCCCTTCAAGAAGCCTTTGGCTAAGGCTGTTCTTGTGGAATTGGCAAAGTGATATTTGGAAGCCCATAGAGGGCTATGGTGAAAAAGGAAATATCTTCCGTTCAAAACTGGAAAGAAGCTTTCTGAGAAACTGCTCTGTGTTCTGTTAATTCATCTCACCGAGTTACATCTTTCCCTTCAAGAAGCCTTTCGCTAAGGCTGTTCTTGTGGAATTGGCAAAGGGATATTTCGAGGCCCATAGAGGGCTATGGTGAAAAAGGAAATATCTTCCGTTCAAAACTGGAAAGAAGCTTTCTGAGAAACTGCTCTGTGTTCTGTTAATTCATCTCACAGAGTTACATCTTTCCCTTCAAGAAGGCTTTCGCTAAGTCTGTTCTTGTGGAATTGGCAAAGTGATGTTTGGAAGCCCATAGAGGGCTATGGTGAAAAAGGAAATATCTGCCGTTCAAAACTGGAAAGAAGCTGTCTGAGAAACTGCTCTGTGTTCTGTTAATTCATCTCACAGAGTTACATCTTTCCCTTCAAGAAGCCTTTCGCTAAGGCTGTTCTTGTGGAATTGGCAAAGGGATATTTGGAAGCCCATAGTGGGCTATGGTGAAAAAGGAAATATCTTCCGTTGAAAACGGGAAAGAAGGTTTCTGAGAAACTACTCTGTGTTCTGTTAATACATCTCACAGGGTTACATCTTTCCCTTCAAGAAGCCTCTCGCTAAGGCTGTTCTTGTGGAATTGGCAAAGTGATATTTGGAAGATCCTAGAGGGCTCTGGTGAAAAAGGAAATATCTTCCGTTCAAAACTGGAAAGAAGCTTTCTGAGAAACTGCCCTGTGTTCTATTAATTCATCTCACAGAGTTACATCTTTCCCTTCAAGAAGCCTTTCGCTAAGGCTGTTCTTGTGGAATTGGCAAAGGGATATTTGGAAGCCCATAGAGGGCTATGGTGAAAAAGGAAATATCTTCCGTTCAAAACTGGAAAGAAGCTTTCTGAGAAACTGCTCTGTGTTCTGTTAATTCATCTCACAGAGTTACATCTTTCCCTTCAAGAAGCCTTTCGCTAAGGCTGTTCTTGTGGAATTGGCAAAGGTATATTTGGAAGCCCATAGAGGGCTATGGTGAGAAAGGAAATAATTTCCGTTCAAAACCGGAAAGAAGCTTTCTGAGAAAGTGCTCTGTGTTCTGTTAATTCATCTCACAGAGTTACATCTTCCCCTTCAAGAAGCATTTCGCTAAGGCTTTTCTTGTGGAATTGGCAAAGTGACGTTTGGAAGCCAATAGAGGGCTATGGTGAAAAAGGAAATATCTTCCGTTCAAAACTGGAAAGAAGCTTTCTGATAAACTGCTCTGTGTTCTGTTAATTCATCTCACAGAGTTACATCTTTCCCTTCAAGAAGCCTTTCGCTAAGGCTGTTCTTGTGGAATTTGCAAAAGGATATTTGGAAGCCCATAGAGGGCTATGGTGAAAAAGGAAATATCTTCCGTTGAAAACTGGAAAGAAGGTTTCTGAGAAACTGCTCTGTGTTCTCTTAATTCATCTCACAGAGTTACATCTTTCCCTTCAAGAAGCCTTTCGCTAAGGCTGTTCTTGTGGAATTGGCAAAGGGATATTTGGAAGCCCATAGAGGGCTATGGTGAAAAAGGAAATATCTTCCGTTCAAAACTGGAAAGAAGCTGTCTGAGAAACTGCTATGTGTTCTGTTAATTTATCTCACAGAGTTACATCTTTCCCTTCAAGAAGCCTTTCGCTAAGGCTGTTCTTGTGGAATTGGCAAAGGGATATTTGGAAGCCCATAGAGGGCTATGGTGAAAAAGGAAATATCTTCCGTTCAAAACTGGAAAGAAGCTTTCTGAGAAACTGCTCTGTGTTCTGTTAATTCATCTCACAGAGTTACATCTTTCCCTTCAAGAAGCCTTCGCTAAGGCTGTTCTTGTGGAATTGGCAAAGGATATTTGGAAGCCCATAGAGGCTATGGTTAAAAGGAAATATCTTCCGTTCAAAACTGGAAAGAAGCTTGAGAAACTGCTCTGTGTTCTGTTAATTCATCTCACAGAGTTACATCTTTCCTTCAAGAAGCCTTCGCTAAGGCTGTTCTTGTGGAATTGGCAAAGGATATGTGGACGCCCCTAGAGGGCTATGGTGAAAAAGGAAATATCTTCCGCTCAAAACTGGAAAGAAGCTTGAGAAACTGCTCTGTGTTCTGTTAATTCATCTCACAGAGTTACATCTTTCCCTTCAAGAAGCCTTCGCTAAGGCTGTTGTTGTGGAATTGGCAAAGTGGTATTTGGAAGCCCATGGAGGGCTATGGTGAAAAGGAAATATCTTCCGCTCAAAACTGGAAAGAAGCTTGAGAAACTGCTCTGTGTTCTGTTAATTCATCTCACAGAGTTACATCTTTCCCTTCTAGAAGCCTTCGCTAAGGCTGTTCTTGTGGAATTGGCAAAGGATATTTGACGCCCATAGAGGGCTATGGTGAGATAGGAAATATCTTCCGTTCAAAACTGGAAAGAAGCTTTCTGAGAAACGGCTCTGTTTTCTGTTACTCATCTCACAGAGTTACATCTTTCCTTCAAGAAGCCTTTCGCTAAGGCTGTTCTTGTGGAATTGGCAAAGGGATATTTGGAAGCCCATAGAGGGTTATGGTGAAAAAGGAAATATCTTCCGTTAAAAACTGGAAAGAAATTTTCTGAGAAACTGCTCTGTATTCTGTTAATTCATCTCATAGAGTTACATATTTCCCTTCAAGAAGCCTTTCGCTAAGGCTGTTCTTGTGGAATTGGCAAAGTGATATTTGGAAGCCCCTAGAGGGCTATGGTGAAAAAGGAACTATCTTCCGTTCAAAACTGGAAAGAAGCTTTCTGAGAAACTGCTCTGTGTTCTGTTAATTCATCTCACAGAGTTACATCTTTCCCTTCAAGAAGCCTTTCGCTAAGGCTGTTTTTGTGGAATTGGCAAAGTGATATTTGGAAGCCCATAGAGGGCTATGGTGAAAAAGGAAATATGTTCAGTTCAAAACTGGAAAAAAGCTTTCTGAGAAACTGCTCTGTGTTCTGTTACTTCATCTCACAGAGTTACCTCTTTCCCTTCAAGAAGCCTTTCGCTAAGGCTGTTCTTGTGGAATTGGAAAAGGGATATTTGGAAGCCCCTAGAGGGCTATGGTGAAAAAGGAAATATCTTCCGTTCAAAACTGGAAAGAAGCTTTCTGGGAAACTGCTCTGTGTTCTGTTACTTCATCTCACAGAGTTACATCTTTCCCTTGAAGAAGCCTTTCGCTAAGGCTGTTCTTGTGGAATAGGCAAAGTGATATTTGGAAGCCCATAGAGGGTGCGGTGAAAAAGGAAATATCTTCCGTTCAAAATTGGAAAGAAGCTTTCTGAGAAACTGCTCTGTGTTCTGTTAATTCATCTCACAGAGTTACATCTTTCCCTTCAAGAAGCCTTTCGCTAAGGCTGTTCTTGTGGAATTGGCAAAGGGATATTTGGAAGCCCATAGGGGGCTGTGTTGAAAAAGGAAATATCTTCCGTTCAAAACTGGAAAGAAGCTTTCTGAGAAACTGCTCTGTGTTCTCTTAATTCCTCTCACAGAGTTACATCTTTCCCTTGAAGCCTTTCGCTAAGGCTGTTCTTGTGGAATTGGCAAAGTGATATTTGGAAGCCCATAGAGGGCTACGGTGAAAAAGGAAATATCTTCCGTTGAAAACTTGAAAGAAGCTTTCTGAGAAACTGCTCTGTGTTCTGTTAATTCATCTCACAGAATTACATCTTTCCTTCAAGAAGCCTTCGCTAAGGCTGTTCTTGTGGAATTGGCAAAGGATATTTGGAAGCCCATAGGGGCTGTGTTGAAAAGGAAATATCTTCCGTTCAAAACTGGAAAGAAGCTTTCTGAGAAACTGCTCTGTGTTCTCTTAATTCCTCTCACAGAGTTACATCTTTCCCTTCAAGAAGCCTTTCGCTAAGGCTGTTCTTGTGGAATTGGCAAAGTGATATTTGGAAGCCCATAGAGGGCTACGGTGAAAAAGGAAATATCTTCCGTTGAAAACTTGAAAGAAGCTTTCTGAGAAACTGCTCTGTGTTCTGTTAATTCATCTCACAGAATTACATCTTTCCTTCAAGAAGCCTTCGCTAAGGCTGTTCTTGTGGAATTGGCAAAGGATATTTGGAAGCCCATAGAGGGCTATGGTGAAAAAGGAAATATCTTCCGTTCAAAACTGGAAAGAAGCTTGAGAGACTGCTCTGTGTTCTGTTAATTCATCTCACAGAGTTACATCTTTCCCTTCAAGAAGCCTTTCGCTAAGGCTGTTCTTGTGGAATTGGCAAAGTGGTATTTGGAAGCCCATAGAGGGCTATGGTGAAAAAGGAAATATCTTCCGTTCAAAACTGGAAAGAAGCTTTCTGAGAAACTGCTCTGTGTTCTGTTAATTCATCTCACAGAGTTAACATCTTTCCCTTCAAGAAGCCTTTCGCTAAGGCTGTTCTTGTGGAATGGCAAAGTGATGTTTGGAAGCCAATAGAGGGCTACCGTGAAAAAGGAAATATCTTCCATTCAAAACTGGAAAGAAGCTTTCTGAGAAACTGCTCTGTGTTCCGTTAATTCATCTCACAGAGTTCCATCTTTCCCTTCAAGAAGCCTTTCGCTAACGCTGTTCTTGTGGAATTGGCAAAGGGATATTTGGAAGCCCATAGAGGGCTATGTTGAAAAAGGAAATATCTACGGTTCAAAACTGGAAAGAAGCTTTCTGAGAAACTGCTTTGTGTTCTCTTAATTCATCTCACAGAGTTACATCTTTCCTTCAAGAAGCCTTCGCTAAGGCTGTTCTTGTGGAATTGGCAAAGGATATTTGGAAGCCCATAGAGGGCTATGATGAAAAGGAAATACCTCCGTCAAAACTGGAAGGAAGCTCTTTGAGAAACTGCTGTGTTCTGTTAATTCATCTCACAGAGTTACATCTTTCCCTTCAAGAAGCCTTCGCCAAGGCTGTTCTTGTGGAATTGGCAAAGGATATTTGGAAGCCTATAGAAGGCTATGGTGAAAAAGGAAATATATTCCGTTCAAAACTGGAAAGAAGCTTTCTGAGAAACTGCTCTATGTTCTGTTAATTCATCTCACAGAGTTACATCTTTCCTTCAAGAAGCCTTCGCTAAGGCTGTTCTTGTAGAATTGGCAAAGGATATTTGAAGCCCATAGAGGGCTATGGTGAAAAGGAAATAACTTCCGTTCAAAACCGGAAAGAAGCTTTCTGAGAAACTGCTCTGTGTTCTGTTAATTCATCTCACAGAGTTACATCTTCCCTTCAAAGCCTTTCGTTAAGGCTGTTCTTGTGGAATTGGCCAAGGATAATTGGGCGCATAGAGGGCTGCGGTGAAAAAGAAATATCTTCCGTTCAAAACTGGAAAAAACTTTCTGAGAAACTGCTCTGTGTTCTGTTCATCTCACAGGTTACATCTTTCCCTTCAAGGAAGCCTTTCGCTAAGGCTGTTCTTGTGGAATTAGCAAAGGGATATTTGGAGCCCATGAGGGCTATGGTGAAAAAGGAAATATCTTCCGTTCAAAACTGGAAAAACTTTCTGAAACTGCTCTGTGTTCTGTTAATTCATCTCACAGAGTTACATCTTTCCCTTCAAAAGCCTTTTCGCTAAGGCTGTTCTTGTGGAATTGGCAAAGTGATATTTGGAAGCCCATGAGGCTCTGGTGAAAACGAAATATCTTCCTTTGAAACTGGAAGAAGCTTTCTGGGAAACTGCTCTGTGTTCTGTTACTTCATCTCACAGAGTTACATCTTTCCCTTCAAGCCTTTTCGCTAAGACTGTTCTTGTGGAATTGGCAAAGGGATATTTGGAAGCCCATAGAGGGCTGCGGAAAAAAAGGATATATCTTCCGTTCAAAAGTGGAAAGAAGCTTTCTGAGAAACTGCTCTGTTTTCTGTTAATTCATCTCACAGAGTTACATCTTTCCCTTCAAGAAGCCTTTCGCTAAGGCTGTTCTTGTGGAATTGACAAAGTGATATTTGGAAGCCCATAGAGGGCTGCGGTGAAAAAGGAAATATCTTCCGTTCAAAACTGGAAAGAAGCTTTCTGAGAAACTGCTCTGTGTTCTGTTACTTCATCTCACAGAGTTACATCTTTCCCTTCAAGAAGCCTTTCGCTAAGGCTGTTCTTGTGGAATTGTAAAAGGGATATTTGGAAGCCCATGGAGGGCTATGGTGAAAAAGGAAATATCTTCCGTTCAAAACTGGAAAGAAGCTTTCTGAGAAACTGCTCTATGTTCTGTTAATTCATCTCACAGAGTTACATCTTTTCCTTCAAGAAGCCTTTCGCTAAGGCTGTTTATGTGGAATTGGCAAAGTGATATTTGGATGCCCATAGAGGGCTATGGTGAAAAAGGAAATATATTTGGTTCAAAACTGGAAAGAAGCTTTCTAAGAAACTGCTCTGTGTTCTGTTACTTCATCTCACAGAGATACATCTTTCCCTTCAAGAAGCCTTTCGCTAAGGCTGTTCTTGTGGAATTGGCAAAGTGATATTTGGAAGCCCATAGAGGGCTACGGTGAAAAAGGAAATATCTTCCGTTCAAAACTAGAAAGAACCTTTCTCAGAAACTGCTCCGTGTTCTGTTACTTCATCTCACAGAGTTACATCTTTCCCTTCAAGAAGCCTTTCGCTAAGGCTGTTCTTGTGGAATTGGCAAAGGGATATTTGGAAGCCCATAGAGGGCTATGGTGAAAAAGGAAATATCTTCCGTTCAAAACTGGAGAGAAGCTTTCTGAGAAACTGCTCTATGTTCTGTTAATTCATCTCACAGAGTTACATCTTTCCCTTCAAGAAGCCTTTCGCTAAGGCTGTTCTTGTGGAATTCGCAAAGGGATATTTGGAAGCCCATAGAGGGCTATGGTGAAAAAGAAAATGTCTTCCGTTCAAAACTGGAAGCTTTCTGAGAAACTGCTCTGTGTTCTGTTAATTCATCTCACAGAGTTACATCTTTCCTTCAAGAAGCCTTTCGCTAAGGCTGTTCTTGTGGAATTGGCAAAGGGTTATTTGGAACCCTTAGAGGGCTATGGTGAAAAAAAATATCTTCCGTTCAAAACTGGAAAGAAGCTTTCTGAGAAACTGCTCTGTGTTCTGTTAATTCATCTCACAGAGTTACGTCTTTCCTTCAAGAAGCCTTGCACTAAGGCTGTTCTTGTGGAATTGGCAAAGGATATTTGGAAGCCCATAGAGGGCTATGGTGAATAAGGAAATATCTTCCGTTCAAAACTGGAAAGAAGCTTTCTGAGAAACTGCTCTGTGTTCTGTTAATTCATCACAGAGTTACATCTTTCCTTCAAGCCTTGCATTAAGGCTGTTCTTGTGGAATTGGCAAAGGGATATTTGGAAGCCCATAGAGGGCTATGGTGAAAAAGGAAATATCTTCCGTTCAAAACTGGAAAGAAGCTTTCTGAGAAACTGCTCTGTGTTCTGTTAATTCATCTCTCACAGAGTTACATCTTTCCCTTCAAGCCTTTCGCTCAGGCTGTTCTTGTGGAATTGGCAAAGTGATATTTGGAAGCCCATAGAGGGCTATGGTGAAAAAGGAAATATCTTCCGTTCAAAACTGGAAAGAAGCTTTCTGAGAAACTGCTCTGTGTTCTGTTAATTCATATCACAGAGTTACATCTTTCCTTCAAAAGCCTTTTCGCTAAGGCTGTTCTTGTGGAATTGGCAAAGTGATATTTGGAAGCCCATAGGGCTATGGTGAAAAAGGAAATATCTTCCGTTCAAAACTGGAAAGAAGCTTTCTGAGAAACTGCTCTGTGTTCTGTTAATTCATCTCACAGAGTTACATCTTTCCCTTCAAGAAGCTTTTCGCTAAGGCTGTTCTTGTGGAATTGCAAAGTGATATTTGGAAGCCCTTAGAGGGCTATGGTGAAAAAGGAAATATCTTCCGTTCAAAACTGGAAAGAAGCTTTCTGAGAAACTGCTCTGTGTTCTGTTAATTCATCTCACAGAGTTACATCTTCTCTTCAAGAAGCCTTTCGCTAAGGCTGTTCTTGTGGAATTGGCAAAGGATATTTGGAAGCCCATAGGGCTATGGTGAAAAAGAAAATGTCTTCCGTTCAAAACTGGAAAGAAGCTTTCTGAGAAACTGCTCTGTGTTCTGTTAATTCATCTCACAGAGTTACATCTTTCCCTTCAAGAAGCGTTTCGCTAAGGCTGTTCTTGTAGAATTGGCAAAGGGTTATTTGGAATCCCTTAGAGGGCTATGGTGAAAAAGAAAATATCTTCCGTTCAAAACTGGAAAGAAGCTTTCTGAGAAACTGCTCTGTGTTCTGTTAATTCATCTCACAGAGTTACGTCTTTCCCTTCAAGAAGCCTTGCACTAAGGCTGTTCTTGTGGAATTGGCAAAGGGATATTTGGAAGCCCATAGAGGGCTATGGTGAATAAGGAAATATCTTCCGTTCAAAACTGGAAAGAAGCTTTCTGAGAAACTGCTCTGTGTTCTGTTAATTCATCACACAGAGTTACATCTTTCCCTTCAAGAAGCCTTGCATTAAGGCTGTTCTTGTGGAATTGGCAAAGGGATATTTGGAAGCCCATAGAGGGCTATGGTGAAAAAGGAAATATCTTCCGTTCAAAACTGGAAAGAAGCTTTCTGAGAAACTGCTCTGTGTTCTGTTAATTCCTCTCACAGAGTTACATCTTTCTCTTCAAGAAGCCTTTCGCTCAGGCTGTTCTTGTGGAATTGGCAAAGTGACATTTGGAAGCCCATAGAGGGCTATGGTGAAAAAGGAAATATCTTCCGTTCAAAACTGGAAAGAAGCTTTCTGAGAAACTGCTCTGTGTTCTGTTAATTCATATCACAGAGTTACATCTTTCCCTTCAAGAAGCCTTTCGCTAAGGCTGTTCTTGTGGAATTGGCAAAGTGATATTTGGAAGCCCATAGAGGGCTATGGTGAAAAAGGAAATATCTTCCGTTCAAAACTGGAAAGAAGCTTTCTGAGAAACTGCTCTGTGTTCTGTTAATTCATCTCACAGAGTTACATCTTTCCCTTCAAGAAGCTTTTCGCTAAGGCTGTTCTTGTGGAATTCAAAGTGATATTTGGAAGCCCTTAGGGCTATGGTGAAAAGGAAATATCTTCCGTTAAAAACTGGAAAGAAGCTTTCTGAGAAACTGCTCTGTGTTCTGTTAATTCATCTCACAGAGTTACATCTTTCTCTTCAGAAGCCTTTCGCTAAGGCTGTTCTTGTGGAATTGGCAAAGGGATATTTGGAAGCCCATAGAGGGCTATGGTGAAAAGGAAATATCTTCCGTTCAAAACTGGAAAGAAGCTTTCTGAGAAACTGCTCTGTGTTCTGTTAATTCATCTCACAGAGTTACATCTTTCCTTCAAGAAGCCTTTCGCTAAGGCTGTTCTTGTGGAATTGGCAAAGGTTATTTGGAATCCCATAGAGGGCTATGGTGAAAAGAAAATATCTTCCGTTCAAAACTGGAAAGAAGCTTTCTGAGAAACTGTTCTGTGTTCTGTTAATTCATCTCAGAGAGTTACATCTTTCCCTTCAAGAAGCCTTGCACTAAGGCTGTTCTTGTGGAATTGGCAAAGGGATATTTGGAATCCCATAGGGCTATGGTGAAAAAGGAAATATCTTCCGTTCAAAACTGGAAAGAAGCTTTCTGAGAAACTGCTCTGTGTTCTGTTAATTCATCTCACAGAGTTACATCTTTCCCTTCAAGAAGCCTTTCGCTAAGGCTGTTCTTGTGGAATTGGCAAAGGGATATTTGGAATCCCAAAGACGGCTATGGTGAAAAGAAATATGTCTTCCGTTCAAAACTGGAAAGAAGCTTTCTGAGAAACTGCTCTGTGTTCTGTTAATTCATCTCTCAGAGAGTTACATCTTTCCTTCAAGAAGCCTTTCGCTAAGGCTGTTCTTGTGGAATTAGCAAGGGATATTTGGAAGCCCATAGAGGGCTATGGTGAAAAAGGAAATATCTTCCGTTCAAAACTGGAAAGAAGCCTTCTGAGAAACTGCTCTGTGTTCTGTTAATTCATATCACAGAGTTACATGTTTCCCTTCAAGAAGCCTTTGCTAAGGCTGTTCTTGTGGAATTTGCAAAGTGATATTTGGAAGCCCTTAGAGGGCTATGGTGAAAAAGGAAATATCTTCCGTTCAAAACTGGAAAGAAGCTTTCTGAGAAACTGCTCTGTGTTCTGTTAATTCATCTCACAGAGTTACATCTTTCTCTTCAGGAAGCCTTTCGCTAAGGCTGTTCTTGTGGAATTGGCAAAGGGATATTTGGAAGCCCATAGAGGGCTATGGTGAAAAAGGAAATATCTTCCGTTCAAAACTGGAAAGAAGCTTTCTGAGAAACTGCTCTGTGTTCTGTTAATTCATCTCACAGAGTTACATCTTTCCTTCAAAAGCCTTTCGCTAAGGCTGTTCTTGTGGAATTGGCAAAGTGATATTTGGAAGCCCATAGAGGGCTATGGTGAAAAAGGAAATATCTTCCGTTGAAAACTGGAAAGAAGCTTTCTGAGAAACTGCTCTATGTTCTGTTGATTCATCTCACAGAGTTACATCTTTCCTTCAAGAAGCCTTTCGCTAAGGCTGTTCTTGTGGAATTGGCAAAGTGATATTTGGAAGCCCATAGAGGGCTATGGTGAAAAAGGAAATATCTTCCGTTGAAAACTGGAAAGAAGCTTTCTGAGAAACTGCTCTATGTTCTGTTGATTCATCTCACAGAGTTACATCTTTCCCTTCAAGAAGCCTTTCGCTAAGGCTGTTCTTGTGGAATTGGCAAAGTGATATTTGGAAGCCCATAGAGGGCTATGGTGAAAAAGGAAATATCTTCCGTTCAAAACTGGAAAGAAGCTTTCTGAGAAACTGCTCTGTGTTCTGTTAATTCATCTCACAGAGTTACATCTTTCCTTCAAGAAGCCTTTCGCTAAGGCTGTTCTTGTGGAATTGGCAAAGTGATATTTGGAAGCCCATAGAGGGCTATGGTGAAAAAGGAAATATCTTCCGTTCAAAACTGGAAAGAAGCTTTCTGAGAAACTGCTCTGTGTTCTGTTAATTCATCTCACACAGTTACATCTTTCCCTTCGAGAAGCCTTTCGCTAAGGCAGTTCTTGTGGAATTCGCAAAGGGATATTTGGAAGCCCATAAAGGGCTAGGCTGAAAAAGGAAATATCTTCCGTTCAAAACTGGAAAGAACCTTTCTGAGAAACTGCTCTGTGTTCTGTTAATTCATCTCAAAGAGTTACATCTTTCTCTTCAAGAAGCCTTTCGCTCAGGCTGTTCTTGTGGAATTCGCAAAGTGATATTTGGAAGCCCATAGAGCGCTATGGTGAAAAAGGAAATATATTCCGTTCAAAACTGGAAAGAAGCTTTCTGAGAAACTGCTCTGTGTTCTGTTAATTGATCTCACAGAGTTACATCTTTCTCTTCAAGAAGCCTTTCTCTAAGGCTGTTCTTGTGGAATTGGCAAAGGGATATTTGGAAGCCCATAGAGGGTTATGGTGAAAAAGGAAATATCTTCCGTTCAAAACTGGAAAGAAGCTTTCTGAGAAACTGCTCTGTGTTCTGTTGATTCATCTCAAACAGTTACATCTTTCCCTTCAAGAAGCCTTTCGCTAAGTCTGTTCTTGTGGAATACGCAAAGTGATATTTGGAAGCCCATAGAGGGCGATGCTGAAAAAGGAAATATCTTCCGTTCAAAACTGGAAAGAAGCTTTCTGAGAAACTGCTCTGTGTTCTGTTAATTCATCTCACAGAGTTACATGTTTCCCTTCAAGAAGCCTTTCGCTAAGGCTGTTCTTGTGGAATTGGCAAAGGCATATTTGGAAGCCCATAGAGGGCTATGGTGAAAAAGGAAATCTCTTCCGTTCCAAACTGGAAAGAAGCTTTCTGAGAAACTGCTCTGTGTTCTGTTAATTCATCTCACAGAGTTACATCTTTCCCTTCAAGAAGCCTTTCGCTAAGGCTGTTCTTGTGGAATTGGCAAAGGGATATTTGGAAGCCCATAGAGGGCTATGGTGAAAAAGGAAATATCTTCCGTTCAAAACTGGAAAGAAGCTTTCTGAGAAACTGCTCTGTGTTCTGTTGATTCATCTCAAACAGTTACATCTTTCCCTTCAAGAAGCCTTTCGCTAAGTCTGTTCTTGTGGAATCATGAGTGATATTTGGAAGCCCATAGAGGCGATGCTGAAAAAGGAAATATCTTCCGTTCAAAACTGGAAAGAAGCTTTCTGAGAAACTGCTCTGTGTTCTGTTAATTCATCTCACAGAGTTACATGTTTCCTTCAAGAAGCCTTCGCTAAGGCTGTTCTTGTGGAATTGGCAAAGGATATTTGGAAGCCCATAGAGGGCTATGGTGAAAAGAAATCTCTTCCGTTCCAAACTGGAAAGAAGCTTTCTGAGAAACTGCTCTGTGTTCTGTTAATTCATCTCACAGAGTTACATCTTTCCTTCAAGAAGCCTTCGCTAAGGCTGTTCTTGTGGAATTGGCAAAGGATATTTGGAAGCCCATAGAGGGCTATGGTGAAAAAGGAAATATCTTCCGTTCAAAACTGGAAAGAAGCTTTCTGAGAAACTGCTCTGTGTTCTGTTAATTCACCTCACAGAGTTACATCTTTCTCTTCAAGAAGCCTTTCGCTCAGGCTGTTCTTGTGGGATTCGCAAAGTGGTATTTGTAAGCCCATAGAAGGCTATGGTGAAAAAGGAAATATCTTCCGTTCAAAACTGGAAAGAAGCTTTCTGAGAAACTGCTCTGTGTTCTGTTAATTCATCTCACACCGTTACATCTTTCCCTTCAAGAAGCCTTTCGCTAAGGCAGTTCTTGTGGAATTCGCAAAGGGATATTTGGAAGCCCATAGAGGGCTATGGTGAAAAAGGAAATATCTTCCGTTCAAAACTGGAAAGAAGCTTTCTGAGAAACTGCTCTGTGTTCTGTTAATTCATCTCAAAGAGTTACATCTTTCTCTTCAAGAAGCCTTTCGCTCAGGCTGTTCTTGTGGAATTCGCAAAGTGATATTTGGAAGCCCATAGAGGGCTATGGTGAAAAAGGAAATATCTTCCCTTCAAAACTGGAAAGAAGCTTTCTGAGAAACTGCTCTGTGTTCTGTTAATTGATCTCACAGAGTTACATCTTTCCCTTCAAGAAGCCTTTCTCTAAGGCTGTTCTTGTGGAATTGGCAAAGGGATATTTGGAAGCCTTTAGAGGACTATGGTGAAGAAGGAAATATCTTCCGTTCAAAACTGGAAAGAAGCTTTCTGAAACTGCTCTGTGTTCTGTTGATTCATCTCACAGAGTTACATCTTTCCTTCAAGAAGCCTTTCGCTAAGGCTGTTCTTGTGGAATACATAAGTGATATTTGGAAGCCCGTGAGGGCTATGGTGAAAAGGAAATATCTTCCGTTCAAAACTGGAAAGAAGCTTTCTGAGAAACTGCTCTGTGTTCTGTTAATTCATCTCACAGAATTACATCTTTCCCTTCAAAGCCTTCGCTAACGCTGTTCTTGTGGAATTGGCAAAGGATATTTGGAAGCCCATAGAGGGCTATGGTGAAAAGGAAATATCTTCCGTTCAAAACTGGAAAGAAGCTTTCTGAGAAACTTCTCTGTGTTCTGTTAATTCCTCTCACAGAGTTACATCTTTCCTTCAAAAAATTGGCTAAGGCTGTTCTTGTGGAATCGGCAAAGGATATTTGGAATCCCATAGAGGGCTATGGTGAAAAGGAAATATCTTCCGTTCAAAACTGGAAAGAAGCTTTCTGAGAAACTGCTCTGTGTTCTGTGAATTCATCTCACAAAGTTTCATCTTTCCTTCAAGAAGCCTTTCGCTAAGGCTGTTCTTGTGGAATCATAAAGTGATATTTGGAAGCCCTTAGAGGGCTGCGGTGAAAAAGGAAATATCTTCCGTTCAAAACTGGACAGAAGCTTTCTGAGAAACTGCTCTGTGTTCTGTCACTTCATCTCACAGAGTTACATCTTTCCCTTCAAGAAGCCTTTCGCTAAGGCTTTTCTTGTGGAATTGGAAAAGGATATTTGGAAGCCCATAGAGGGCTATGGTGAAAAGGAAATATCTTCCGTTCAAAAGTGGAAAAAAGCTTTCTAGAAACTGCTCTATGTTCTGTTAATTCATTTCACAGAGTTACATCTTTCCTTCAAGAAGCCTTTCGCTAAGGCTGTTTTGTGGAATTGGCAAAGTGATATTTGGAAGCCCATAGAGGGCTATGGTGAAAAAGGAAATATATTCCGTTCAAAACTGGAAAAAGCTTTCTGAGAAACTGCTCTGTGTTCTGTTACTTCATCTCACAGAGTTACCTCTTTCCTTCACAGCCTTTTCGCTAAGGCTGTTCTTGTGGAATTGGTAAAGTGATATTTGGAAGCCCATAGAGGGCTGCGTGTGAAAAAGGAAATATCTTCCGTTCAAAACTGGAAAGAAGCTTTCTGAGAAACTGCTCTGTGTTCTGTTACTTCATCTCACAGAGTTACATCTTTCCCTTCAAGAAGCCTTTCGCTAAGGCTGTTGTTGTGAATTGGCAAAGGATATTTGGAAGCCCATAGAGGGCTATGGTGAAAAGAAATATCTTCCGTTCAAAACTGGAAAGAAGCTTTCTGAGAAACTGCTCTGTGTTCTGTTAATTCATCTCACAGAGTTACATCTTTCCTTCAAGAAGCCTTTCGCTAAGGCTGTTCTTGTGGAATTGGCAAAGTGATATTTGGAAGCCCATAGAGGGCTATGGTGAAAAACGAAATATCTTCCTTTCGAAACTGGAAAGAAGCTTTCTGGGAAACTGCTCTGTGTTCTGTTACTTCATCTCACAGAGTTACATCTCTCCTTCAAGAAGCCTTTCGCTAAGGCTGTTCTTGTGGAATTGGCAAAGGATATTTGGAAGCCCATAGAGGCTATGGTGTGAAAAGGAAATATCTTCCGTTCAAAACTGGAAAGAAACTTTCTGAGAAACGACTCTGTGTTCTGTTACTTCATCTCACAGAGTTACATCTTTCCCTTCAAGAAGCCTTTCGCTAAGGCTGTTCTTGTGGAATTGGCAAAGGTATATTTGGAAGCCCATAGAGGGCTATGGTGAAAAAGGAAATATCTTCCGTTCAAAACTGGAAAGAAGCTTTCAGTGAAACTGCTCTGTGTTCTGTTACTTCATCTCACAGAGTTACATCTTTCCCTTCAAGAAGCCTTTCGCTAAGGCTGTTCTTGTGGAATTGGCAAAGTGATATTTGGAAGCCCATAGAGGGCTGCGGAGAAAAAGGATATATCTTCCGTTCAAAAGTGGAAAGAAGCTTTCTGAGAAACTGCTCTGTGTTCTGTTACTTCATCTCACAGAGTTACATCTTTCCCTTCAAGAAGCCTTTCGCTAAGGCTGTTCTTGTGGAATTGGCAAAGTGATATTTGGAAGCCCATAGAGGGCTACGGTGAAAAAGGAAATATCTTCCGTTCAAAACTGGAAAGAAGCTTTCTGAGAAACTGCTCCGTGTTCTGTTACTTCATCTCACAGAGTTTCATCTTTCCCTTCAAGAAGCCTTTCGCTAAGACCGTTCTTGTGGAATTGGCAAAGGGATATTTGGAAGCCCATAGAGAGCTATGGTGAAAAAGGAAATATCTTCCGTTCAAAACTGGAAAAAGCTTTCTGAGAAACTGCTGTTGGGTTAATTCATCTCACAGAGTTACATCTTTCCTTCAAGAAGCCTTTCGCTAAGGCTGTTCTTGTGGAATTGGAAAAGGGATATTTGGAAGCCCATAGAGGGCTATGGTGAAAAAGGAAATATCTTCCGTTCAAAACTGATAAGAAGCTTTCTGAGAAACTGCTCTATGTTCTGTTAATTCATTTCACAGAGTTACATCTTTCCCTTCAAGAAGCCTTTCTCTAAGGCTGTTTTTGTGGAATTGGCAAAGTGATATTTGGAAGCCCATAGAGGGCTATGGTGAAAAAGGAAATATATTCGGTTCAAAACTGGAAAGAAGCTTTCTGAGAAACTGCTCTGTGTTCTGTTACTTCATCTCACAGAGTTACATCTTTCCCTTCAAGAAGCCTTTCGCTAAGGCTGTTCTTGTGGAATTGGCAAAGTGATATTTGGAAGCCCATAGAGGGCTGCGGTGAAATATCTTCCGTTCAAAACCGGAAAGAAGCTTTCTGAGAAACTGCTCTGTGTTCTGTTACTTCATCTCACAGAGTTATATATTTCCCTTCAAGAAGCCTTTCGCTAAGGCTATTGTTGTGGAATTGGCAAAGGGATATTTGGAAGCCCATAGAGGGCTATGGTGAAAAAGGAAATATCTTCCGTTCAAAACTGGAAAGAAGCTTTCTGAGAAACTGCTCTGTGTTCTGTTAATTCATCTCACAGAGTTACATCTTTCCCTTCAAGAAGCCTTTCGCTAAGGCTGTTCTTGTGGAATTGGCAAAGTGATATTTGGAAGCCCATAGAGGGCTATGGTGAAAAACGAAATATCTTCCTTTCGAAACTGGAAAGAAGCTTTCTGGGAAACTGCTCTGTGTTCTGTTACTTCATCTCACAGAGTTACATCTTTCCCTTCAAGAAGCCTTTCGCTAAGGCTGTTCTTGTGGAATTGGCAAAGGGATATTTGGAAGCCCATAGAGGGCTATGGTGAAAAAGGAAATATCTTCCGTTCAAAACTGGAAAGAAGCTTTCTGGGAAACTGCTCTGTGTTCTGTTACTTCATCTCACAGAGTTACATCTTTCCCTTCAAGAAGCCTTTCGCTAAGGCTGTTCTTGTGGAATTGACAAAGTGATATTTGGAAGCCCATGGAGGGCTGCGGTGAAAAAGGAAATATCATCCGTTCAAAACTGGAAAGAAGCTTTCTGAGAAACTGTTCTGTGTTCTGTTACTTCATCACACAGAGTTACATCTTTCCCTTCAAGAAGCCTTTCGCTAAGGCTGTTCTTGTGGAATTGGAAAAGGGATATTTGGAAGCCCATGGAGGGCTATGGTGAAAAAGGAAATATCTTCCGTTCAAAACTGGAAAGAATCTTTCTGAGAAACTGCTCTATGTTCTGTTAATTCATCTCACAGAGTTACATCTTTTCCTTCAAGAAGCCTTTCGCTAAGGCTGTTCTTGTGGAATTGGCAAAGTGATATTTGGAAGCCCATAGAGGGCTATGGTGAAAAAGGAAATATATTCGGTTCAAAACTGGAAAGAAGCTTTCTAAGAAACTGCTCTGTGTTCTCTTACTTCATCTCACAGAGATACATCTTTCCTTCAAAGCCTTTCGCTAAGGCTGTTCTTTGTGGAATTGGCAAAGTGATATTTGGAAGCCCATAGAGGGCTACGGTGAAAAAGGAAATATCTTCCGTTCAAAACTGGAAAGAAGCTTTCTGAGAAACTGCTCTGTGTTCTGTTAATTCATCTCACAGAGTTACATCTTTCCCTTCAAGAAGCCTTTCGCTAAGGCTGTTCTTGTGGAATTGGCAAAGGGATATTTGGAAGCCCATAGAGAGCTATGGTGAAAAAGGAAATATCTTCCGTTCAAAACTGGAGAGAAGCTTTCTGAGAAACTGCTCTATGTTCTGTTAATTCATCTCACAGAGTTACATCTTTCCCTTCAAGAAGCCTTTCGCTAAGGCTGTTCTTGTGGAATTGGCAAAGTGATATTTGGAAGCCCATAGAGGGCTGCAGTGAAAAAGGAAATATCTTCCGTTCAAAACTGGAAGGAAGCTTTCTGAGAAACTGCTCTGTGTTCTGTTAATTCACCTCACAGAGTTACATCTTTCTCTTCAAAAGGCCTTTCGCTCAGGCTGTTCTTGTGGAATTCGCAAAGTGATATATGAAAGCCCTTAGAGGGCTATGGTGAAAAAGGAAATATCTTCCGTTCAAAACTGGAAAGAAGCTTTCTGAGAAACTTCTCTGTGTTCTGTTAATTCATCTCACAGAGTTTCATCTTTCCCTTCAAGAAGCCATTGGCTAAGGCTGTTCTTGTGGAATCGGCAAAGGGATATTTGGAAGCCCATGGAGGGCTACGGTGAAAAAGGAAATATCTTCCGTTCAAAACTGGAAAGAAGCTTTCTAAGAAACTGCTCTGTGTTCTGTTACTTCATCTCACAGAGATACATCTTTCCCTTCAAGAAGCCTTTCGCTAAGGCTGTTCTTGTGGAATTGGCAAAGTGATATTTGGAAGCCCATAGAGGGCTACGGTGAAAAAGGAAATATCTTCCGTTCAAAACTGGAAAGAAGCTTTCTGAGAAACTGCTCCGTGTTCTGTTACTTCATCTCACAGAGTTTCATCTTTCCCTTCAAGAAGCCTTTCGCTAAGACCGTTCTTGTGGAATTGGCAAAGGGATATTTGGAAGCCCATAGAGAGCTATGGTGAAAAAGGAAATATCTTCCGTTCAAAACTGGAGAGAAGCTTTCTGAGAAACTGCTCTGTGTTCTGTTAATTCATCTCACAGAGTTACATCTTTCCCTTCAAGAAGCCTTTCGCTAAGGCTGTTCTTGTGGAATTGGCAAAGTGATATTTGGAAGCCCATAGAGGGCTATGGTGAAAAAGGAAATATCTTCCGCTCAAAACTGGAAAGAAGCTTGAGAAACTGCTCTGTGCTCTGTTACTTCAACTCACAGAGTTACATCTCTCCTTCAAGAAGCCTTCGCTAAGGCTGTTCTTGTGGAATTGGCAAAGGATATTTGGAAGCCCATAGAGGGCTATGGTGAAAAAGGAAATATCTTCCGTTCAAAACTGGAAAGAAACTTGAGAAACTGACTCTGTGTTCTGTTACTTCATCTCACAGAGTTACATCTTTCCCTTCAAGAAGCCTTTCGCTAAGGCTGTTCTTGTGGGAAGTATATTTGGAAGCCCATAGAGGGCTATGGTTAAAAAGGAAATATCTTCCGTTCAAAACTGGAAAGAAGCTTTCTGGGAAACTGCTCTGTGTAATGTTACTTCATCTCACAGAGTTACATCTTTCCCTTCAAGAAGCCTTTCGCTAAGGCTGTTCTTGTGGAATTGGCAAAGTGATATTTGGAAGCCCATAGAGGGCTGCGGAGAAAAAGGATATATCTTCCGTTCAAAAGTGGAAAGAAGCTTTCTGAGAAACTGCTCTGTGTTCTGTTACTTCATCTCACAGAGTTACATCTTTCCCTTCAAGAAGACTTTCGCTAAGGCTGTTCTTGTGGAATTGACAAAGTGATATTTGGAAGCCGATGGAGGGCTGCGGTGAAAAAGGAAATATCATCCGTTCAAAACTGGAAAGAAGCTTTCTGAGAAACTGCTCTGTGTTCTGTTACTTCATCACACAGAGTTACATCTTTCCCTTCAAGAAGCCTTTCGCTAAGGCAGTTCTTGTGGAATTGGAAAAGGGATATTTGGAAGCCCATGGAGGGCTATGGTGAAAAAGGAAATATCTTCCGTTCAAAACTGGAATGAAGCTTTCTGAGAAACTGCTCTATGTTCTGCTAATTCATCTCACAGAGTTACATCTTTTCCTTCAAGAAGCCTTTCGCTAAGGCTGTTTTTGTGGAATTGGAAAAGTGATATTTGGAAGCCCATGGAGGGCTATGGTGAAAAAGGAAAAATATTCGGTTCAAAACTGGAAAGAACCTTTCTAAGAAACTGCTCTGTGTTCTGTTACTTCATCTCACAGAGATACATCTTTCCCTTCAAGAAGCCTTTCGCTAAGGCTGTTCTTGTGGAATTGGCAAAGTGATATTTGGAAGCCCATAGAGGGCTACGGTGAAAAAGGAAATATCTTCCGTTCAAAACTGGAAAGAAGCTTTCTGAGAAACTGCTCCGTGTTCTGTTAATTCATCTCACAGAGTTACATCTTTCCCTTCAAGAAGCCTTTCGCTAAGACTGTTCTTGTGGAATTGGCAAAGGGATATTTGGAAGCCCATAGAGAGCTATGGTGAAAAAGGAAATATCTTCCGTTCAAAACTGGAGAGAAGCTTTCTGAGAAACTGCTCTATGTTCTGTTAATTCATCTCACAGAGTTACATCTTTCCCTTCATGAAGCCTTTCGCAAAGGCTGTTCTTGTGGAATTGGCAAAGTGATATTTGGAAGCCCATAGAGGGCTGCAGTGAAAAAGGAAATATCTTCCGTTCAAAACTGGAAGGAAGCTTTCTGAGAAACTGCTCTGTGTTCTGTTAATTCACCTCACAGAGTTACATCTTTCTCTTCAAGAGGCCTTTCGCTCAGGCTGTTCTTGTGGAATTCGCAAAGTGATATATGAAAGCCCTTAGAGGGCTATGGTGAAAAAGGAAATATCTTCCGTTCAAAACTGGAAAGAAGCTTTCTGAGAAACTGCTCTGTGTTCTGTTAATTCATCTCACACAGTTACATCTTTCCTTCAAGAAGCCTTCGCTAAGGCTGTTCTTGTGGAATTGGCAAAGGATATTTGGAAGCCCATAGAGGGCTATGGTGAAAAGGAAATATCTTCCGCTCAAAACTGGAAAGAAGCTTTCTGAGAAACTGCTCTGTGTTCTGTTACTTCATCTCACAGAGTTACATCTTACCCTTCAAGAAGCCTCTCGCTAAGGCTGTTCTTGTGGAATTGGAAAAGGATATTTGGAAGCCCATAGGAGGCTCTGGTGAAAAAGGAAATATCTTCCGCTCAAAACTGGAAAGAATCTTTCTGAGAAACTGCTCTATGTTCTGTTAATTCATCTCACAGAGTTACATCTTTCCTTCAAGCCTTCGCTAAGGCTGTTCTTGTGGAATTGGCAAAGTGATATTTGGAAGCCCATAGAGGGCTATCGTGAAAACGAAATATCTTCCTTCAAAACTGGAAAGAAGCTTTCTGGGAAACTGCTCTGTGCTCTGTTACTTCATCTCACAGAGTTACATCTCTCCCTTCAAGAAGCCTTTCGCTAAGGCTGTTCTTGTGGAATTGGCAAAGGGATATTTGGAAGCCCATAGAGGGCTATGGTGAAAAAGGAAATATCTTCCGTTCAAAACTGGAAAGAAACTTTCTGAGAAACGACTCTGTGTTCTGTTACTTCATCTCACAGAGTTACATCTTTCCCTTCAAGAAGCCTTTCGCTAAGGCTGTTCTTGTGGAATTGGCAAAGGTATATTTGGAAGCCCATAGAGGGCTATGGTGAAAAAGGAAATATCTTCCGTTCAAAACTGGAAAGAAGCTTTCTGAGAAACTGCTCCGTGTTCTGTTACTTCATCTCACAGAGTTTCATCTTTCCCTTCAAGAAGCCTTTCGCTAAGACCGTTCTTGTGGAATTGGCAAAGGGATATTTGGAAGCCCATAGAGAGCTATGGTGAAAAAGGAAATATCTTCCGTTCAAAACTGGAGAGAAGCTTTCTGAGAAACTGCTCTATGTTGGGTTAATTCATCTCACAGAGTTACATCTTTCCCTTCAAGAAGCCTTTCGCTAAGGCTGTTCTTGTGGAATTGGAAAAGGGATATTTGGAAGCCCATAGAGGGCTATGGTGAAAAAGGAAATATCTTCCGTTCAAAACTGATAAGAAGCTTTCTGAGAAACTGCTCTATGTTCTGTTAATTCATTTCACAGAGTTACATCTTTCCCTTCAAGAAGCCTTTCTCTAAGGCTGTTTTTGTGGAATTGGCAAAGTGATATTTGGAAGCCCATAGAGGGCTATGGTGAAAAAGGAAATATCTTCCGTTCAAAACTGGAAAGAAGCTTTCTGAGAAACTGCTCTGTGTTCTGTTACTTCATCTCACAGAGTTACATCTTTCCCTTCAAGAAGCCTTTCGCTAAGGCTGTTCTTGTGGAATTGGCAAAGTGATATTTGGAAGCCCATAGAGGGCTACGGTGAAAAAGGAAATATCTTCCGTTCAAAACTGGAAAGAAGCTTTCTGAGAAACTGCTCCGTGTTCTGTTACTTCATCTCACAGAGTTACATCTTTCCCTTCAAGAAGCCTTTCGCTAAGGCTGTTCTTGTGGAATTGGCAAAGGGATATTTGGAAGCCCATAGAGAGCTATGGTGAAAAAGGAAATATCTTCCGTTCAAAACTGGAGAGAAGCTTTCTGAGAAACTGCTCTATGTTCTGTTACTTCATCTCACAGAGTTACATCTTTCCCTTCAAGAAGCCTTTCGCTAAGGCTGTTCTTGTGGAATTGGAAAAGGGATATTTGGAAGCCCATAGAGGGCTATGGTGAAAAAGGAAATATCTTCCGTTCAAAACTGGAAAAAAGCTTTCTGAGAAACTGCTCTATGTTCTGTTAATTCATTTCACAGAGTTACATCTTTCCCTTCAAGAAGCCTTTCGCTAAGGCTGTTTTTGTGGAATTGGCAAAGTGATATTTGGAAGCCCATAGAGGGCTATGGTGAAAAAGGAAATATATTCGGTTCAAAACTGGAAAAAAGCTTTCTGAGAAACTGCTCTGTGTTCTGTTACTTCATCTCACAGAGTTACCTCTTTCCCTTCAAGAAGCCTTTCGCTAAGGCTGTTCTTGTGGAATTGGCAAAGTGATATTTGGAAGCCCATAGAGGGCTGCGGTGAAAAAGGAAATATCTTCCGTTCAAAACCGGAAAGAAGCTTTCTGAGAAACTGCTCTGTGTTCTGTTACTTCATCTCACAGAGTTATATATTTCCCTTCAAGAAGCCTTTCGCTAAGGCTATTGTTGTGGAATTGGCAAAGGGATATTTGGAAGCCCATAGAGGGCTATGGTGAAAAAGGAAATATCTTCCGTTCAAAACTGGAAAGAAGCTTTCTGAGAAACTGCTCTGTGTTCTGTTAATTCATCTCACAGAGTTACATCTTTCCCTTCAAGAAGCCTTTCGCTAAGGCTGTTCTTGTGGAATTGGCAAAGTGATATTTGGAAGCCCATAGAGGGCTATGGTGAAAAAGGAAATATCTTCCTTTCAAAACTGGAAAGAAGCTTTCTGAGAAACTGCTCTGTGTTCTGTTACTTCATCTCACAGAGTTACATCTTTCCTTCAAAAAGGCTGTTCTTGTGGAATTGGCAAAGGGATATTTGGAAGCCCATAGAGGGCTATGGTGAAAAAGGAAATATCTTCCGTTCAAAACTGGAAAGAAGCTTTCTGGGAAACTGCTCTGTGTTCTGTTACTTCATCTCACAGAGTTACATCTTTCCCTTCAAGAAGCCTTTCGCTAAGGCTGTTCTTGTGGAATTGACAAAGTGATATTTGGAAGCCCATGGAGGGCTGCGGTGAAAAAGGAAATATCATCCGTTCAAAACTGGAAAGAAGCTTTCTGAGAAACTGTTCTGTGTTCTGTTACTTCATCACACAGAGTTACATCTTTCCCTTCAAGAAGCCTTTCGCTAAGGCTGTTCTTGTGGAATTGGAAAAGGGATATTTGGAAGCCCATGGAGGGCTATGGTGAAAAGGAAATATCTTCCGCTTCAAAACTGGAAAGAAGCTTTCTGAGAAACTGCTCTATGTTCTGTTAATTCATCTCACAGAGTTACATCTTTCCTTC
>JAKFHT010001350.1:0-31338 GCA_023783455.1 Erythrocebus patas | reverse complement strand
ACCCGTATGAGACCGGTTTGAGCTGGTCTGGTCCGGATAAATATGGTCAAAACCGGTTTGAGCTGGTCAAAACCGTTTTGAGCTGGTCTGTTACTGTTTGAGCCGGTCAAAACCGGTTTGAGCCGGTCCAGTCATATTTTAGTCCGGTTTGAGCCATTCAAAACCGGTTTGAGCCATTCAAAACCGGTTTGAGCCTGTCTGTTCCTGTTTGAGTCAGTTTGAGCCATTCAAAACCGGTGTGAGCCGGTCTAGTCCGGTTTGAGTCCGGTTTCAGCCAGTCAAAACCGGTTTGAGCCTGTTTGTTCGGTTTGAGTCCTTTTGAGCCAGTCAAAACAGGTTTGAGCCGGTCTGGTCGGTTTGAGTCCGGTTTGAGCCGGTCAAAACCGGTTTGAGCCGGTCTGGCCTGGTTTGAGTCCGGTTTGAGCCTGTCAAAACCGGTTTGAGATGTTCTGGTCCGGATAAATATGGTCAAAACCGGTTTGAGTCTGTTTGAGCCGGTCAAAACCGGTTTGAGCCGGTTTGAGCTGGTCAAAACCGGTTTGAGTCTGTTTGAGCCGGTCAAAACCGGTTTGAGCCGGTCTGGCCTGGTTTGATCTGGTCAAAACTCGTATGAGACCGGTTTCAGCCGGTGAAAACCGGTTTGAGATGTTCTGGTCTGGTTTGAGCCGGTTTGAGCCATTCTGGTCTGGTGTGAGCCGGTTTGAGCTGGTCTGTTACTGTTTGAGCCTGTCTGTTCCTGTTTGAGTCCAGTTTGAGCCATTCAAAACCGGTTTGAGCCGGTCTGGTCGGGTTTGAGTCCAGTTTGAGCCGGTCAAAATTGGTTTGAGCCGGTCTGGCCTGGTTTGATTTGGTCAAAACCCGTTTGAGTCCGGTTTGAGCTGGTCAAAACCGGTTTGAGCCGGTCTGGCCTGGATTGATCCGGTTTGAGCCGGTCCAGTCATATTTTAGTCCGGTTTGAGCCAGTCAAAACCGGTTTCAGCCGGTCTGGTTTGGTTTGAGCCGGTCTGGTCCGGTTTGAGCCTGTCAAAACCGATTGAAACCTGTCTGGGGCGGTTTGAGTCTGGTTTCAGACGGTCAAAACCGGTTTGAGCCGGTCTGGCCTTGTTTGATCTGGTCAAAACCCCTATGATACCGGTTTGAGCCGGAGAAAACCGGTTTGAGATGTTCTGGTCCGGTTTGAGCCCGTTTGAGCCTTTCTGGTCTGGTGTGAGCCGGTTTGAGCTGGTCTGTTCCTGTTTGAGCCGGTCTGTTCCTGTTTGAGTCCGGTTTGAGCCATTCAAAGCCGGTTTGAGCCGGTCTGGTCCAGTTTGAGTCCGGTTTGAGCCAGTCAAAATCGATTGGAGACGGTCTGGCCTGGTTTGATCTGGTCAAAACCCGTATGAGTACGGTTTGAGCCGGTGAAAGCCGGTTTGAGTTGTTCTGGTCAGGTTTGAGGCAGTTTGAGCCGGTCTGGTCATGCTTGAGCCGGTTTGAGCCGGTCTGTTACTGTTTGAGCCGGACTGTTCCTGTTTGAGTCCAGTTTGAGCCATTCAAAACCGGTGTGAGCCGGTCTAGTCCGGTTTGAGTCCGGTTTCAGCCGGTCAAAACCGGTTTGAGCCTGTTTGTTCCGGTTTGAGTCCTTTTTGAGCCAGTCAAAACAGGTTTGAGCCGGTCTGGTCCAGTTTGAGTCCCGTTTGAGCAGGTCAAAACCGTTTTGAGCTGGTCTGGTCCGGATAAATATGGTCAAAACCGGTTTGAGTGTGTTTGAGCCGGTCAAAACCGGTTTGAGCCGGTCTGGTCGGGTTTGAGTCCAGTTTGAGCCGGTCAAAATTGGTTTGAGCCGGTCTAGCCTGGTTTGATTTGGTCAAAACCCGTTTGAGTCCGGTTTGAGCTGGTCAAAACCGGTTTGAGCCGGTCTGGCCGGGGTTGATCCGGTTTGAGCCTGTCCAGTCATGTTTTAGTCCGGTTTGAGCCAGTCAAAACCGGTTTCAGCCGGTCTGGATCGGTTTGAGCCGGTCTTGTCCGGTTTGAGCCTGTCAAAACCGATTGAAACCGGTCTGGGCCGGTTTGAGTCCGGTTTCAGCCAGTCAAAACCGGTTTGAGCCGGTCTGGCCTGGTTTGATCTGGTCAAAACCCGTATGAGACCGGTTTGAGCCGGTGAAAACCGGTTTGAGATGTTCTGGTCCGGTTTGAGCCGGTTTGAGCCGTTCTGGTCTGGTGTGAGCCGGTTTGAGCTGGTCTGTTCCTGCTTGAGCCTGTCTGTTGCTGTTTGAGTCTGGTTTGAGCCGTTCAAAACCGGTTTGAGCTGGTCTAGTCCGGTTTGAGTCCGGTTTGAGCCAGTCAAAATCGATTGGAGAGGGTCTGGCCTGGTTTGATCTGGTCAAAACCCGTATGAGTACGGTTTGAGCCGGTGAAAACCGGTTTGAGATGTTGTGATCCGGTTTGAGCCAGTTTCAGACGGTCTGGTCTGGCTTGAGCCGGTTTGAGCCGGTGTGTTACTGTTTGAGCCTGTCTGTTCCTGTTTGAGTCCAGTTTGAGCCATTCAAAACCGGTGTGAGCCGGTCTAGTCCGGTTTGAGTCCGGTTTCAGCTGGTCAAAACCGGTTTGAGCCTGTTTGTTCCGGTTTGAGTCCTTTTTGAGCCAGTCGAAACAGGTTTGAGCCGGTCTGGTCCGGTTTGAGTCCGGTTTGAGCCGGTCAAAACCGGTTTGAGCCGGTCTGGCCTGGTTTGAGTCCAGTTTGAGCAGGTCCAAACCGTTTTGAGCTGGTCTGGTCCGGATAAATATGGTCAAAACCGGTTTGAGTCTGTTTGAGCCGGTCAAAACCGGTTTGAGCCGGTCTGGTCGGGTTTGAGTCCAGTTTGAGCCAGTCAAAACCGGTTTGAGAAGGTCTGGCCTGGTTGATCTGGTCAAAACCCGTATGAGACCGGTTTGAGCCACTGAAAACCGGTTTGACATGTTCTGGTCCGGTTTGAGCCGGTTTGAGCCGTTCTGGTCTGGTGTGAGCCGGTTTGAGCTGGTCTGTTCCTGTTTGAGCCGGTCTGTTCCTGTTTGAGTCCGGTTTGAGCTGTTCAAAACCGGTTTGAGCCGGTCTAGTCCAATTTGAGTCCGGTTTGAGCCAGTCAAAATCGATTGGAGAGGGTCTGGCCTGGTTTGATCTGGTCAAAACCCGTATGAGTACGGTTTGAGCCGGTGAAAGCCGGTTTGAGTTGTTCTGGTCAGGTTTGAGGCAGTTTGAGCCGGTCTGGTCTGGCTTGAGCCGGTTTGAGCCGGTCTGTTACTGTTTGAGCCGGTCTGTTCCTGTTTGAGTCCAGTTTGAGCCATTCAAAACCGGTGTGAGCCGGTCTAGTCCGGTTTGAGTCCGGTTTCAGCCGGTCAAAACCGGTTTGAGCCTGTTTGTTCCGGTTTGAGTCTTTTTTGAGCCAGTCAAAACAGGTTTGAGCCGGTCTGGTCCGTTTGAGTCCGGTTTGAGCCGGTCAAAACCGGTTTGAACCGGTCTGGCCTGGTTTGAGTCTGGTTTGAGCAGGTCAAAACCGTTTTGAGCTGATCTGGTCTGGAAAAATACGGTCAAAAGCAGTTTGAGTCTGTTTGAGCCGGTCAAAACCGGTTTGAGCCGGGCTGGTCGGGTTTGAGTCCAGTTTGAGCCGGTCAAAATTGGTTTGAGCCGGTCTGGCCTGGTTTGATTTGGTCAAAACCCGTTTGAGTCCGGTTTGAGCTGGTCAAAACCGGTTTGAGCCGGTCTGGCCGGGGTTGATCCGGTTTGAGCCGGTCCAGTCATGTTTTAGTCCGGTTTGAGCCAGTCAAAACCGGTTTCAGCCAGTCTGGTTCGGTTTGAGCCGGTCTGGTCCAGTATGAGGCTGTCAAAACCGATTGAAACCGGTCTGGGCCGGTTTGAGTCCGGTTTCAGCCAGTCAAAACCGGTTTGAGCCGGTCTGGCCTGGTTTGATCTGGTCAAAACCCCTATGAGACCGGTTTGAGCCAGTGAAAACCGGTTTTAGATGTTCTGGTCCGGTTTGAGCCGGTTTGAGCCGTTCTGGTCTGGTGTGAGCCGGTTTGAGCTGGTCTGTTCCTGCTTGAGCCTGTCTGTTCCTGTTTGAGTCCGGTTTGAGCCGTTCAAAATCGGTTTGTGCCGGTCTAGTCGGGTTTGAGTCCGGTTTCAGCCGGTCAAACCGGTTTGAGTCGGTTTGAGCCGTTCAAAAGCGGATTGAGCCGGTCTGGTCGGGTTTGAATCGGTTTGAGCAGGTCTGGTCTGGTTTGAGCCGGTGAAAACTGGTTTCAGCCGGTCTGTTCCTGTTTGAGTCCAGTTTGAGCCATTCAAAACCGGTTTGAGCCGGGCTGGTCGGGTTTGAGTCCAGTTTGAGCCGGTCAAAATCGGTTTGAGCCAGTCTGGCCTGGTTTGATTTGGTCAAAACCCGTTTGAGTCCGGTTTGAGCTGGTCAAAACCGGTTTGAGCCGGTCTGGCCTGGATTGATCCGGTTTGAGCCGGTCCAGTCATGTTTTAGTCCGGTTTGAGCCAGTCAAAACCGGTTTCAGCCGGTCTGGTTTGGTTTGAGCCGGTCTGGTCCAGTATGAGCCTGTCAAAACCGATTGAAACCGGTCTGGGCCGGTTTGAGTCCGGTTTCAGCCAGTCAAAACTGGTTTGAGCCGGTGTGGCCTGCTTTGATCTGGTCAAAACCCGTATGAGTACGGTTTGAGGCGGTGAAAGCCGGTTTGAGATGTTCTGGTCAGGTTTGAGGCAGTTTGAGCCGGTCTGGTCTGGCTTGAGCCGGATTGAGCCGGTCTGTTACTGTTTGAGCCGGTCTGTTCCTGTTTGAGTCCAGTTTGAGCCATTCAAACCGTGTGAGCCGGTCTAGTCCGGTTTGAGTCCGGTTTCAGCCGGTCAAAACCGGTTTGAGCCTGTTTGTTCCGGTTTGAGTCCTTTTTGAGCCAGTCGAAACAGGTTTGAGCCGGTCTGGTCCGGTTTGAGTCCGGTTTGAGCCGGTCAAAACCGGTTTGAGCCGGTCTGGCCTGGTTTGAGTCCGGTTTGAGCAGGTCCAAACCGTTTTGACCTGGTCTGGTCCGGATAAATATGGTCAAAACCGGTTTGAGTCTGTTTGAGCCGGTCAAAACCTGTTTGAGCCGGTCTGGTCGGGTTTGAGTCCAGTTTGAGCCGGTCAAAACCGGTTTGAGCAAGTCTGGCCTGGTTTGATCTGGTCAAAACCCGTTTGAGTCGGTTTCAGCCGGTGAAAACCGGTTTGAGATGTTCTGGTCTGGTTTGAGCCGTTTGAGCCATTCTGGTCTGGTGTGAGCCGGTTTGAGCTGGTCTGTTCCTGTTTGAGCCGGTCTGTTCCTGTTTGAGTCCGTTTGAGCCGTTCAAAACCAGTTTGAGTTGGTCTAGTCCGTTTGAGTCCGGTTTGAGCCAGTCAAAATCGATTGAGACGGTCTGGCCTGCTTTGATCTGGTCAAAACCCGTATGAGTACGGTTTGAGGCGGTGAAAGCCGGTTTGAGATGTTCTGGTCAGGTTTGAGGCAGTTTGAGCCGGTCTGGTCTGGTTTGAGCCGTTTGAGCCGGTCTGTTACTGTTTGAGCCGGTCTGTTCCTGTTTGAGTCCAGTTTGAGCCATTCAAAACCGGTGTGAGCCGGTCTAGTCCGGTTTGAGTCAGGTTTCAGCCGGTCAAAACCGGTTTGAGCCTGTTTGTTCCGGTTTGAGTCCTTTTTGAGCCAGTCAAAACAGGTTTGAGCTGGTCTGGTCCGGTTTGAGTCCGGTTTGAGGCGGTCAAAAAGGGTTTGAGCCGGTCTGGCCTGGTTTGAGTCCGTTTGAGCAGGTCAAAACCGTTTTGAGCTGATCTGGTCCGGAAAAATACGGTCAAAACCAGTTTGAGTCTGTTTGAGCCGGTCAAAACCGGTTTGAGCCGGGCTGGTCGGGTTTGAGTCCAGTTTGAGCCGGTCAAAATTGGTTTGAGCCGGTCTGGCCTGGTTTGATTTGGTCAAAACCCGTTTGAGTCCGGTTTGAGCTGGTCAAAACCGGTTTGAGCCGGTCTGGCCTGGATTGATCCGGTTTGAGCCGGTCCGGTCATGTTTTAGTCCGGTTTGAGCTAGTCAAAACCGGTTTCAGCCGGTCTGGTTCGGTTTGAGCCGGTCTGGTCCAGTATGAGCCTGTCAAAACCGATTGAAACCGGTCTGGGCCGGTTTGAGTCCGGTTTCAGCCAGTCAAAACCGGTTTGAGCCGGTCTGGCCTGGTTTGATCTGGTCAAAACTCGTATGAAACCGGTTTCAGCCGGTGAAAACCGGTTTGAGATGTTCTGGTCTGGTTTGAGCCGGTTTGAGCCATTCTGGTCTGGTGTGAGCCGGTTTGAGCTGGTCTTTTACTGTTTGAGCCTGTCTGTTCCTGTTTGAGTCCAGTTTGAGCCATTCAAAACCGGTTTGAGCCGGTCTGGTCGGGTTTGAGTCCAGTTTGAGCCGGTCAAAATTGGTTTGAGCCGGTCTGGCCTGGTTTGATTTGGTCAAAACCCGTTTGAGTCCGGTTTGAGCTGGTCAAAACCGGTTTGAGCCGGTCTGGCCTGGATTGATCCGGTTTGAGCCGGTCCAGTCATATTTTAGTCCGGTTTGAGCCAGTCAAAACCGATTTCAGCCGGTCTGGATCGGTTTGAGCCGGTCTGGTCCGGTTTGAGCCTGTCAAAACCGATTGAAACCTGTCTGGGGCGGTTTGAGTCTGGTTTCAGACGGTCAAAACCGGTTTGAGCCGGTCTGGCCTTGTTTGATCTGGTCAAAACCCGTATGAGTACGGTTTGAGCCGGTGAAAACCGGTTTGAGATGTTCTGGTCCGGTTTGAGCCGTTTGAGCCTTTCTGGTCTGGTGTGAGCCGGTTTGAGCTGGTCTGTTCCTGTTTGAGCCGGTCTGTTCCTGTTTGAGTCCAGTTTGAGCTATTCAAAACCGGTTTGAGCTGGTCTGGTCCAGTTTGAGTCCGGTTTGAGCCAGTCAAAATCGATTGGAGACGGTCTGGCCTGGTTTGATCTGGTCAAAACCCGTATGAGTACGGTTTGAGCCGGTGAAAGCCGGTTTGAGTTGTTCTGGTCAGGTTTGAGGCAGTTTGAGCCGGTCTGGTCATGCTTGAGCCGGTTTGAGCCGGTCTGTTACTGTTTGAGCCGGACTGTTCCTGTTTGAGTCCAGTTTGAGCCATTCAAAACCGGTGTGAGCCGGTCTAGTCCGGTTTGAGTCCGGTTTCAGCCGGTCAAAACCGGTTTGAGCCTGTTTGTTCCGGTTTGAGTCCTTTTTGAGCCAGTCAAAACAGGTTTGAGCCGGTCTGGTCCAGTTTGAGTCCCGTTTGAGCAGGTCAAAACCGTTTTGAGCTGGTCTGGTCCGGATAAATATGGTCAAAACCGGTTTGAGTCTGTTTGAGCCGGTCAAAACCGGTTTGAGCCGGTCTGGTCGGGTTTGAGTCCAGTTTGAGCCGGTCAAAATTGGTTTGAGCCGGTCTGGCCTGGTTTGATTTGGTCAAAACACGTTTGAGTCCGGTTTGAGCTGGTCAAAACCGGTTTGAGCCGGTCTGGCCGGGGTTGATCCGGTTTGAGCCTGTCCAGTCATGTTTTAGTCCGGTTTGAGCCAGTCAAAACCGGTTTCAGCCGGTCTGGATCGGTTTGAGCCGGTCTTGTCCGGTTTGAGCCTGTCAAAACCGATTGAAACCGGTCTGGGCCGGTTTGAGTCCGGTTTCAGCCAGTCAAAACCGGTTTGAGCCGGTCTGGCCTGGTTTGATCTGGTCAAAACCCGTATGAGACCGGTTTGAGCCGGTGAAAACCGGTTTGAGATGTTCTGGTCCGGTTTGAGCCGGTTTGAGCCGTTCTGGTCTGGTGTGAGCCGGTTTGAGCTGGTCTGTTCCTGCTTGAGCCTGTCTGTTGCTGTTTGAGTCTGGTTTGAGCCGTTCAAAACCGGTTTGAGCTGGTCTAGTCCGGTTTGAGTCCGGTTTGAGCCAGTCAAAATCGATTGGAGAGGGTCTGGCCTGGTTTGATCTGGTCAAAACCCGTATGAGTACAGTTTGAGCCGGTGAAAACCGGTTTGAGATGTTGTGATCCGGTTTGAGCCAGTTTCAGACGGTCTAGTCTGGCTTGAGCCGGTTTGAGCCGGTGTGTTACTGTTTGAGCCTGTCTGTTCCTGTTTGAGTCCAGTTTGAGCCATTCAAAACCGGTGTGAGCCGGTCTAGTCCGGTTTTAGTCCGGTTTCAGCTGGTCAAAACCGGTTTGAGCCTGTTTGTTCCGGTTTGAGTCCTTTTTGAGCCAGTCGAAACAGGTTTGAGCCGGTCTGGTCCGGTTTGAGTCCGGTTTGAGCCGGTCAAAACCGGTTTGAGCCGGTCTGGCCTGGTTTGAGTCCAGTTTGAGCAGGTCCAAACCGTTTTGAGCTGGTCTGGTCCGGATAAATATGGTCAAAACCGGTTGGAGTCTGTTTGAGCCGGTCAAAACCGGTTTGAGCCGGTCTGGTCGGGTTTGAGTCCAGTTTGAGCCAGTCAAAACCGGTTTGAGAAGGTCTGGCCTGGTTGATCTGGTCAAAACCCGTATGAGACCGGTTTGAGCCACTGAAAACCGGTTTGAGATGTTCTGGTCCGTTTGAGCCGGTTTGAGCCATTCTGGTCTGGTGTGAGCCGGTTTGAGCTGGTCTGTTCCTGTTTGAGCCGGTCTGTTCCTGTTTGAGTCCGGTTTGAGCTGCTCAAAACCGGTTTGAGCCGGTCTAGTCCGGTTTGAGTCCGTTTGAGCCAGTCAAAATCGATTGGAGAGGGTCTGGCCTGGTTTGATCTGGTCAAAACCCGTATGAGTACGGTTTGAGCCGGTGAAAGCGGGTTTGAGTTGTTCTGGTCAGGTTTGAGGCAGTTTGAGCCGGTCTGGTCTGGCTTGAGCCGGTTTGAGCCGATCTGTTACTGTTTGAGCCGGTCTGTTCCTGTTTGAGTCCAGTTTGAGCCATTCAAAACCGGTGTGAGCCGGTCTAGTCCGGTTTGAGTCCGTTTCAGCCGGTCAAAACCGGTTTGAGCCTGTTTGTTCCGGTTTGAGTCTTTTTTGAGCCAGTCAAAACAGGTTTGAGCCGGTCTGGTCCGTTTGAGTCCGGTTTGAGCCGGTCAAAACCGGTTTGAACCGGTCTGGCCTGGTTTGAGTCTGGTTTGAGCAGGTCAAAACCGTTTTGAGCTGATCTGGTCTGGAAAAATACGGTCAAAACCCGTTTGAGTCCGTTTGAGCCGGTCAAAACCGGTTTGAGCCGGGCTGGTCGGGTTTGAGTCCAGTTTGAGCCGGTCAAAATTGGTTTGAGCCGGTCTGGCCTGGTTTGATGTGGTCAAAACCGGTTTGAGTCCGGTTTGAGCTGGTCAAAACCGGTTTGAGCCGGTCTGGCCTGGATTGATCCGGTTTGAGCCGGTCCAGTCATGTTTTAGTCCGGTTTGAGCCAGTCAAAACCGGTTTCAGCCAGTCTGGTTCGGTTTGAGCCGGTCTGGTCCAGTATGAGGCTGTCAAAACCGATTGAAACCGGTCTGGTCCGGTTTGAGTCCGGTTTCAGCCAGTCAAAACCGGTTTGAGCCGGTCTGGCCTGGTTTGATCTGGTCAAAACCCCTATGAGACCGGTTTGAGCCAGTGAAAACCGGTTTTAGATGTTCTGGTCCGGTTTGAGCCGGTTTGAGCCGTTCTGGTCTGGTGTGAGCCGGTTTGAGCTGGTCTGTTCCTGCTTGAGCCTGTCTGTTCCTGTTTGAGTCCGGTTTGAGCCGTTCAAAATCGGTTTGTGCCGGTCTAGTCGGGTTTGAGTCCGGTTTCAGCCGGTCAAACCGGTTTGAGTCGGTTTGAGCCGTTCAAAAGCGGATTGAGCCGGTCTGGTCGGGTTTGAATCGGTTTGAGCAGGTCTGGTCTGGTTTGAGCCGGTGAAAACTGGTTTCAGCCGGTCTGTTCCTGTTTGAGTCCGGTTTGAGCCAGTCAAAACCGGTTTGAGCCGGGCTGGTCGGGTTTGAGTCCAGTTTGAGCCGGTCAAAATCGGTTTGAGCCAGTCTGGCCTGGTTTGATTTGGTCAAAACCCGTTTGAGTCCGGTTTGAGCTGGTCAAAACCGGTTTGAGCCGGTCTGGCCTGGATTGATCCGGTTTGAGCCGGTCCGGTCATGTTTTAGTCCGGTTTGAGCTAGTCAAAACCGGTTTCAGCCGGTCTGGTTTGGTTTGAGCCGGTCTGGTCCAGTATGAGCCTGTCAAAACCGATTGAAACCGGTCTGGGCCGGTTTGAGTCCGGTTTCAGCCAGTCAAAACTGGTTTGAGCCGGTGTGGCCTGCTTTGATCTGGTCAAAACCCGTATGAGTACGGTTTGAGGCGGTGAAAGCCGGTTTGAGATGTTCTGGTCAGGTTTGAGGCAGTTTGAGCCGGTCTGGTCTGGCTTGAGCCGGATTGAGCCGGTCTGTTACTGTTTGAGCCGGTCTGTTCCTGTTTGAGTCCAGTTTGAGCCATTCAAATCCGGTGTGAGCCGGTCTAGTCCGGTTTGAGTCCGGTTTCAGCCGGTCAAAACCGGTTTGAGCCTGTTTGTTCCGGTTTGAGTCCTTTTTGAGCCAGTCGAAACAGGTTTGAGCCGGTCTGGTCCGGTTTGAGTCCGGTTTGAGCCGGTCAAAACCGGTTTGAGCCGGTCTGGCCTGGTTTGAGTCCGGTTTGAGCAGGTCCAAACCGTTTTGACCTGGTCTGGTCCGGATAAATATGGTAAAAACCGGTTTGAGTCTGTTTGAGCCGGTCAAAACCTGTTTGAGCCGGTCTGGTCGGGTTTGAGTCCAGTTTGAGCCGGTCAAAACCGGTTTGAGCAAGTCTGGCCTGGTTTGATCTGGTCAAAACCCGTATGAGACCGGTTTCAGCCGGTGAAAACCGGTTTGAGATGTTCTGGTCTGGTTTGAGCCGGTTTGAGCCATTCTGGTCTGGTGTGAGCCGGTTTGAGCTGGTCTGTTCCTGTTTGAGCCGGTCTGTTCCTGTTTGAGTCCGGTTAGAGCCGTTCAAAACCGGTTTGAGCCGGTCTAGTCCTGTTTGAGTCCGGTTTGAGCCAGTCAAAATCGATTGGAGACGGTCTGGCCTGCTTTGATCTGGTCAAAACCCGTATGAGTACGGTTTGAGGCGGTGAAAGCCGGTTTGAGATGTTCTGGTCAGGTTTGAGGCAGTTTGAGCCGGTCTGGTCTGGCTTGAGCCGGTTTGAGCCGGTCTGTTACTGTTTGAGCCGGTCTGTTCCTGTTTGAGTCCAGTTTGAGCCATTCAAAACCGGTGTGAGCCGGTCTAGTCCGGTTTGAGTCCGGTTTCAGCCGGTCAAAACCGGTTTGAGCCTGTTTGTTCCGGTTTGAGTCCTTTTTGAGCCAGTCAAAACAGGTTTGAGCCGGTCTGGTCCGTTTGAGTCCGGTTTGAGCGGTTTGAGCCGGTCTGGCCTGGTTTGAGTCTGGTTTGAGCAGGTCAAAACCGTTTTGAGCTGATCTGGTCCAGAAAAATACGGTCAAAACCAGTTTGAGTCTGTTTGAGCCGGTCAAAACCGGTTTGAGCCGGTCTGGTCGGTTTGAGTCCAGTTTGAGCCGGTCAAAATTGGTTTGAGCAGGTCTGGCCTGGTTTGATTTGGTCAAAACCGTTTGAGTCCGGTTTGAGCTGGTCAAAACCGGTTTGAGCCTGTTTGTTCCGGTTTGAGTCCGGTTTGAGCCGGTCCGTCATGTTTTAGTCCGTTTGAGCCAGTCAAAACCGGTTTCAGCCGGTCTGGTTCGGTTTGAGCCGGTCTGGTCCGGTTTGAGCCTGTCAAAACCGATTGAAACCGGTCTGGGCCGGTTTGAGTCCGTTTCAGCCAGTCAAAACCGGTTTGAGCCGGTCTGGCCTGGTTTGATCTGGTCAAAACCCGTATGAGACCGGTTTGAGCCGTGAAACCGGTTTGAGTCTGGTTTGAGCCGGTTTGAGCCGTTCTGGTCTGGTGTGAGCCGGTTTGAGCTGCTCTGTTCCTGCTTGAGCCTGTCTGTTGCTGTTTGAGTCCGGTTTGAGCCGTTCAAAACCGGTTTGAGCCGGTCTAGTCCGGTTTGAGTCCGGTTTGAGCCAGTCAAAACCGGTTTGAGCCCGTCTGGCCTGGTTTGATGTGGTCAAAACCCGTATGAGACCGGTTTGAGCCGGTGAAAACCAGTTTGAGATGTTCTGGTCCGGTTTGAGCCGGTTTGAGCCGTTCTGGTCTGGTGTGAGTCGGTTTGAGCTGGTCTGTTAATGTTTGAGCTGTCTGTTCCTCTTTGAGTCCGGTTTGAGCCGTTCAAAACCGGTTTGAGCCGGTCTAGTCCGGTTTGAGTCCGGTTTGAGCCAGTCAAAATCGATTGGAGACGGTCTGGCCTGCTTTGATCTGGTCAAAACCCGTATGAGTACGGTTTGAGGCGGTGAAAGCCGGTTTGAGATGTTCTGGTCAGGTTTGAGGCAGTTTGAGCCGGTCTGGTCTGGCTTGAGCCGGTTTGAGCCGGTCTGTTACTGTTTGAGCCGGTCTGTTCCTGTTTGAGTCCAGTTTGAGCCATTCAAAACCGGTGTGAGCCGGTCTAGTCCGGTTTGAGTCAGGTTTCAGCCGGTCAAAACCGGTTTGAGCCTGTTTGTTCGGTTTGAGTCCTTTTTGAGCCAGTCAAAACAGGTTTGAGCCGGTCTGGTCCGCTTTGAGTCCGGTTTGAGCCGGTCAAAACCGGTTTGAGCCGGTCTGGCCTGGTTTGAGTCCGGTTTGAGCAGGTCAAAACCGTTTTGAGCTGATCTGGTCCGGAAAAATACGGTCAAAACCAGTTTGAGTCTGTTTGAGCCGGTCAAAACCGGTTTGAGCCGGGCTGGTCGGGTTTGAGTCCAGTTTGAGCCGGTCAAAATTGGTTTGAGCAGGTCTGGCCTGGTTTGATTTGGTCAAAACCCGTTTGAGTCCGGTTTGAGCTGGTCAAAACCGGTTTGAGCCGGTCTGGCCGGGGTTGATCCGGTTTGAGCCGGTCCAGTCATGTTTTAGTCCGGTTTGAGCCAGTCAAAACCGGTTTCAGCCGGTCTGGTTCGGTTTGAGCCGGTCTGGACCGGTTTGAGCCTGTCAAAACCGATTGAAACCGGTCTGGGCCGGTTTGAGTCCGGTTTCAGCCAGTCAAAACCGGTTTGAGCCGGTCTGGCCTGGTTTGATGTGGTCAAAACCCGTATGAGACCGGTTTGAGCCGGTGAAAACCAGTTTGAGATGTTCTGGTCCGGTTTGAGCCGGTTTGAGCCGTTCTGGTCTGGTGTGAGCCGGTTTGAGCTGCTCTGTTCCTGCTTGAGCCTTTCTGTTGCTGTTTGAGTCCGGTTTGAGCCGTTCAAAACCGGTTTGAGCCGGTCTAGTCCGGTTTGAGTCCGGTTTGAGCCAGTCAAAACCGGTTTGAGCCCGTCTGGCCTGGTTTGATGTGGTCAAAACCCGTATGAGACCGGTTTGAGCCGGTGAAAACCAGTTTGAGATGTTCTGGACCGGTTTGAGCCGGTTTGAGCCGTTCTGGTCTGGTGTGAGTCGGTTTGAGCTGGTCTGTTCCTGTTTGAGCTGTCTGTACCTGTTTGAGTCCGGTTTCAGCCGTTCAAAACCGGATTGAGCCGGTCTAGTCCGGTTTGAGTCCGGTTTGAGCCAGTCAAAATCGATTGGAGACGGTCTGGCCTGCTTTGATCTGGTCAAAACCCGTATGAGTACGGTTTGTGCCGGTGAAAGTCGGTTTGAGTTGTTCTGGTCAGGTTTGAGGCAGTTTGAGCCGGTCTGGTCTGGTTTGAGCCGGTTTGAGCCGGTCTGTTCCTGTTTGAGTCCAGTTTGAGCCATTCAAAACCGGTGTGAGCTGGTCTAGTCCGGTTTGAGTCCAGTTTCAACCGGTCAAAACCGGTTTGAGCCTGTTTGTTCCGGTTTGAGTCCTTTTTGAGCCAGTCAAAACGGGTTTGAGCCGGTCTGGTCCGGTTTGAGTCTGGTTTGAGCCGGTCAAAACCGGTTTTAGCCGGTCTGGCCTGCTTTGAGTCCGGTTTGAGCAGGTCAAAACAGTTTTGAGCAGGTCTGGTCCGAATAAATATGGTCAAAACCGGTTTGAGTCTGTTTGAGCCGGTCAAAACCGGTTTGAGCCGGTCTGCTCGGGTTTGAGTCCAGTTTGAGCCGGTCAAAATTGGTTTGAGCTCGTCTGGCCTGGTTTGATTTGGTCAAAACCCGTTTGAGTCCGGTTTGAGCTGGTCAAAACCGGTTTGAGCGGTCTGGCCTGGATTGATCCGGTTTGAGCCGGTCCAGTCATATTTTAGTCGGTTTGAGCCAGTCAAAACCGGTTTCAGCGGTCTGGTTCGGTTTGAGCCGGTCTGGTCGGTTTGAGCCTGTCAAAACCGATTGAAACCGGTCTGGGCGGTTTGAGTCGGTTTCAGCCAGTCAAAACCGGTTTGAGCGGTCTGGCCTGGTTTGATCTGGTCAAAACCCGTATGAGACGGTTTGAGCGGTGAAAACCGGTTTGAGATGTTCTGGTCTGGTTTGAGCGGTTTGAGCCGTTCTGGTCTGGTTTGAGTCCGTTTGAGCTGGTCTGTTCCTGTTTGAGCCGGTCTGTTCCTGTTTGAGTCCGGTTTGAGCCGTTCAAAACCGGTTTGAGCAGTTTGAGCCGGTCTAGTCGGTTTGAGTCGGTTTGAGCCAGTGAAAATCGATTGGAGCGGTCTGGCCTGCTTTGATCTGGTCAAAACCGGTTTGAGCGGTCTAGTCCGGTTTGAGGCGGTGAAAGCCGGTTTGAGATGTTCTGGTCAGGTTTGAGGCAGTTTGAGCGGTCTGGTCTGGCTTGAGCCGGTTTGAGCCGGTCTGTTACTGTTTGAGCCGGTCTGTTCCTGTTTGAGTCAGTTTGAGCCATTTAAAACCGGTGTGAGCGGTCTAGTCGGTTTGAGTCAGGTTTCAGCCGGTCAAAACCGGTTTGAGCCTGTTTGTTCGGTTTGAGTCCTTTTGAGCCAGTCAAAACAGGTTTGAGCTGGTCTGGTCGGTTTGAGTCCGGTTTGAGGCGGTCAAAAGGGTTTGAGCCGGTCTGGCCTGGTTTGAGTCCGGTTTGAGCTGGTCAAAACCGGTTTGAGCCGGTCTGGCCTGGATTGATCCGGTTTGAGCCGGTCCGGTCATGTTTTAGTCCGGTTTGAGCTAGTCAAAACCGGTTTCAGCCGGTCTGGTTCGGTTTGAGCCGGTCTGGTCCAGTATGAGCCTGTCAAAACCGATTGAAACCGGTCTGGGCGGTTTGAGTCGGTTTCAGCCAGTCAAAACCGGTTTGAGCGGTCTGGCCTGGTTTGATCTGGTCAAAACCCGTATGAGACGGTTTGAGCCGGTGAAAACCGGTTTGAGATGTTCTGGTCGGTTTGAGCGGTTTGAGCCATTCTGGTCTGGTGTGAGTCGGTTTGAGATGGTCTGTTAATGTTTGAGCTGTCTGTTCCTCTTTGAGTCCGGTTTGAGCCGTTCAAAACCGGTTTGAGCCGGTCTAGTCCTGTTTGAGTCGGTTTGAGCCAGTCAAAATCGATTGGAGCGGTCTGGCCTGCTTTGATCTGGTCAAAACCCGTATGAGACGGTTTGAGCGGTGAAAACCGGTTTGAGATGTTCTGGTCAGGTTTGAGGCAGTTTGAGCCGGTCTGGTCTGGCTTGAGCGGTTTGAGCGGTCTGTTACTGTTTGAGCGGTCTGTTCCTGTTTGAGTCAGTTTGAGCCATTCAAAACCGGTGTGAGCCGGTCTAGTCGGTTTGAGTCCGGTTTCAGCCGGTCAAAACCGGTTTGAGCCTGTTTGTTCCGGTTAGAGTCCTTTTGAGCCAGTCAAAACAGGTTTGAGCGGTCTGGTCGGTTTGAGTCGGTTTGAGCCGGTCAAAACCTGTTTGAGCCGGTCTGGCCTGGTTTGAGTCGGTTTGAGCAGGTCAAAACCGTTTTGAGCTGATCTGGTCCGGAAAAATACGGTCAAAACCAGTTTGAGTCTGTTTGAGCCGGTCAAAACCGGTTTGAGCCGGTCTGGTCGGGTTTGAGTCCAGTTTGAGCCGGTCAAAATTGGTTTGAGCAGGTCTGGCCTGGTTTGATTTGGTCAAAACACGTTTGAGTCCGGTTTGAGCTGGTCAAAACCGGTTTGAGCCGGTCTGGCCTGGATTGATCCGGTTTGAGCCGGTCCAGTCATGTTTTAGTCCGGTTTGAGCCAGTCAAAACCGGTTTGAGTCCGTTTGAGCCGGTCTGGTTCGGTTTGAGCCGGTCTGGACCGGTTTGAGCCTGTCAAAACCGATTGAAACCGGTCTGGGCCGGTTTGAGTCCAGTTTCAGCCAGTCAAAACCGGTTTGAGCCGGTCTGGCCTGGTTTGATCTGGTCAAAACCCGTATGAGACCGGTTTGAGCCGGTGAAAACCGGTTTGAGATGTTCTGGTCCGGTTTGAGTCAGTTTGAGCGGTCTGGTCTGGCTTGAGCCGGTTTGAGCCGGTCTGTTACTGTTTGAGCTGGTCTGTTCCTGTTTGAGTCCAGTTTGAGCCATTCAAAACCGGTGTGAGCCGGTCTAGTCCGTTTGAGTCCGGTTTCAGCGGTCAAAACCGGTTTGAGCCTGTTTGTTCCGGTTTGAGTCCTTTTTGAGCCAGTCGAAACAGGTTTGAGCCGGTCTGGTCCGGTTTGAGTCCGGTTTGAGCTGGTCAAAACCGGTTTGAGCCGGTCTGGCCTGGTTTGAGTCCGGTTTGAGCTGGTCAAAACCGGTTTGAGCGGTTTGAGCTGGTCTGGTCCGGATAAATATGGTCAAAACCGTTTGAGTCTGTTTGATCTGGTCAAAACCGGTTTGAGTCCGTTTGAGCCGGTCTGGTCGGGTTTGAGTCCAGTTTGAGCCGGTCAAAACCGGTTTGAGCAGGTCTGGCCTGGTTTGATCTGGTCAAAACCCGTATGAGACGGTTTGAGCCGGTGAAAACCGGTTTGAGATGTTCTGGTCGGTTTGAGCCGGTTTGAGCCATTCTGGTCTGGTGTGAGCGGTTTGAGCTGGTCTGTTCCTGTTTGAGCCTGTCTGTTCCTGTTTGAGTCCGGTTTGAGCCGTTCAAAACCGGTTTGAGCGGTCTAGTCCGGTTTGAGTCCGGTTTGAGCCAGTCAAAATCGATTGGAGACGGTCTGGCCTGCTTTGATCTGGTCAAAACCCGTATGAGTACGGTTTGAGCGGTGAAAGCCGGTTTGAGATGTTCTGGTCAGGTTTGAGGCAGTTTGAGCCGGTCTGGTCTGGCTTGAGCCGGTTTGAGCCGGTCTGTTCCTGTTTGAGCTGTCTGTTCCTGTTTGAGTCCGGTTTGAGCAGTCAAAACCGGTTTGAGCGGTCTGGTCCGGTTTGAGCTGGTCAAAACCGGTTTGAGCCGGTCTGGCCTGGATTGATCCGGTTTGAGCCGGTCCAGTCATGTTTTAGTCCGGTTTGAGCCAGTCAAAACCGGTTTCAGCCGGTCTGGTTCGGTTTGAGCCGGTCTGGTCCGGTTTGAGCCTGTCAAAACCGATTGAAACCGGTCTGGGCCGGTTTGAGTCCGGTTTCAGCCCGTCAAAAGCGGTTTGAGATGTTCTGGTCAGGTTTGAGGCAGTTTGAGCCGGTCTGGTCTGGCTTGAGCGGTTTGAGCGGTCTGTTACTGTTTGAGCGGTCTGTTCCTGTTTGAGTCAGTTTGAGCCATTCAAAACCGGTGTGAGCCGGTCTAGTCGGTTTGAGTCCGGTTTCAGCCGGTCAAAACCGGTTTGAGCCTGTTTGTTCCGGTTAGAGTCCTTTTGAGCCAGTCAAAACAGGTTTGAGCGGTCTGGTCGGTTTGAGTCGGTTTGAGCCGGTCAAAACCTGTTTGAGCCGGTCTGGCCTGGTTTGAGTCGGTTTGAGCAGGTCAAAACCGTTTTGAGCTGATCTGGTCCGGAAAAATACGGTCAAAACCAGTTTGAGTCTGTTTGAGCCGGTCAAAACCGGTTTGAGCCGGGCTGGTCGGGTTTGAGTCCAGTTTGAGCCGGTCAAAATTGGTTTGAGCAGGTCTGGCCTGGTTTGATTTGGTCAAAACCGTTTGAGTCCGGTTTGAGCTGGTCAAAACCGGTTTGAGCCGGTCTGGCCTGGATTGATCCGGTTTGAGCCGGTCTAGTCCTGTTTGAGTCCGTTTGAGCCAGTCAAAACCGGTTTCAGCCGGTCTGGTTCGGTTTGAGCCGGTCTGGACCGGTTTGAGCCTGTCAAAACCGATTGAAACCGGTCTGGGCCGGTTTGAGTCCGGTTTCAGCCAGTCAAAACCGGTTTGAGCCGGTCTGGCCTGGTTTGATGTGGTCAAAACCCGTATGAGACCGGTTTGAGCCGGTGAAAACCGGTTTGAGATGTTCTGGTCCGGTTTGAGCCAGTTTGAGCCGGTCTGGTCTGGCTTGAGCCGGATTGAGCCGGTCTGTTACTGTTTGAGCTGGTCTGTTCCTGTTTGAGTCCAGTTTGAGCCATTCAAAACCGGTGTGAGCCGGTCTAGTATGGCTTGAGTCCGGTTTAAGCCGGTCAAAACCGGTTTGAGCCTGTTTGTTCCGGTTTGAGTCCTTTTTGAGCCAGTCGAAACAGGTTTGAGCCGGTCTGGTCCGGTTTGAGTCCTGTTTGAGCCGGTCAAAACCGGTTTGAGCCGGTCTGGCCTGGTTTGAGTCCGGTTTGAGCAGGTCCAAACCGTTTTGAGCTGGTCTGGTCCGGATAAATATGGTCAAAACCGGTTTGAGTCTGTTTGATCTGGTGAAAACCGGTTTGAGCTGGTCTGTTCGGGTTTGAGTCCAGTTTGAGCCGGTCAAAACCGGTTTGAGCAGGTCTGGCCTGGTTTGATCTGGTCAAAACCCGTATGAGACGGGTTTGAGCCGGTGAAAACCGGTTTGAGATGTACTGGTCCGGTTTGAGCCGGTTTGAGCCATTCTGGTCTGGTGTGAGACGGTGTGAGCTGGTCTGTTCCTGTTTGAGCCTGTCTGTTCCTGTTTGAGTCCGGTTTGAGCCGTTCAAAACCGGTTTGAGCCGGTCTAGTCCGGTTTGAGTCCGGTTTGAGCCAGTCAAAATCGATTGGAGACGGTCTGGCCTGCTTTGATCTGGTCAAAACACGTATGAGTACGGTTTGAGCCGGTGAAAGCCGGTTTGAGATGTTCTGGTCAGGTTTGAGGCAGTTTGAGCCGGTCTGGTCTGGCTGGAGCCGGTTTGAGCCGGTCTGTTACAGTTTGAGCCTGTCTGTTCCTGTTTGAGTCCAGTTTGAGCCATTCAAAACCGGTTTGAGCCGGGCTGGTCGGGTTTGAGTCCAGTTTGAGCCAGTCAAAATTGGTTTGAGTCGGTCTGGCCTGGATTGATCCGGTTTGAGCCGGTCCACTCATATTTTAGTCCGGTTTGAGCCAGTCAAAACCGGTTTCAGCCGGTCTGGTTCGGTTTGAGCCGGTCTGGTCCGGTTTGAGCCTGTCAAAACCGATTGAAACCGGTCTGGGCCAGTTTGATTCCGGTTTCAGCCCGTCAAAAGCGGTTTGAGCCGGTCTGGCCTGGTTTGATCTGGTCAAAACCCGTATGAGACTGGTTTGAGCCGGTGAAAACCGGTTTGAGATGTTCTGGTCCGGTTTGAGCCGGTTTGAGCCGTTCTGGTCTGGTGTGAGCCGGTTTGAGCTGGTCTGTTCCTGTTTGAGCCGGTCTGTCCCTGTTTGAGTCCGGTTTGAGCCGTTCAAAACCGGTTTGAGCCGGTCTAGTCCGGTTTGAGTCCGGTTTGAGCCAGTCAAAATCGATTGGAGACGGTCTGGCCTGCTTTGATCTGGTCAAAACCCGTATGAGTACGGTTTGAGGCGGTGAAAGCCGGTTTGAGATGTTCTGGTCAGGTTTGAGGCAGTTTGAGCCGGTCTGGTCTGGCTTGAGCCGGTTTGAGCCGGTCTGTTACTGTTTGAGCCGGTCTGTTCCTGTTTGAGTCCAGTTTGAGCCATTCAAAACCGGTGTGAGCCGGTCTAGTCCGGTTTGAGTCAGGTTTCAGGCAGTCAAAACCGGTTTGAGCCTGTTTGTTCCGGTTTGAGTCCTTTTTGAGCCAGTCAAAACAGGTTTGAGCCGGTCTGGTCCGGTTTGAGTCCGGTTTGAGCCGGTCAAAACCGGTTTGAGCCGGTCTGGCCTGGTTTGAGTCCGGTTTGAGCATGTCAAAACCGTTTTGAGCTGTTCTGGTCCGGATAAATATGGTCAAAACCGGTTTGAGTCTGTTTGAGCCGGTCAAAACCGGTTTGAGCCGGTCTGGTCGGGTTTGAGTCCAGTTTGAGCCGGTCAAAACCGGTTTGAGCAGGTCTGGCCTGGTTTGATCTGGTCAAAACTCGTATGAAACCGGTTTCAGCCGGTGAAAACCGGTTTGAGATGTTCTGGTCTGGTTTGAGCCGGTTTGAGCCATTCTGGTCTGGTGTGAGCCGGTTTGAGCTGGTCTGTTACTGTTTGAGCCTGTCTGTTCCTGTTTGAGTCCAGTTTGAGCCATTCAAAACCGGTTTGAGCCGGTCTGGTCGGGTTTGAGTCCAGTTTGAGCCGGTCAAAATTGGTTTGAGCCGGTCTGGTCCGGTTTGAGCTGGTCAAAACCCGTTTGAGTCCGGTTTGAGCTGGTCAAAACCGGTTTGAGCCGGTCTGGCCTGGATTGATCCGGTTTGAGCCGGTCCAGTCATATTTTAGTCCGGTTTGAGCCAGTCAAAACCGATTTCAGCCGGTCTGGATCGGTTTGAGCCGGTCTGGTCCGGTTTGAGCCTGTCAAAACCGATTGAAACCTGTCTGGGGCGGTTTGAGTCTGGTTTCAGACGGTCAAAACCGGTTTGAGCCGGTCTGGCCTTGTTTGATCTGGTCAAAACCCCTATGATACCGGTTTGAGCCGGAGAAAACCGGTTTGAGATGTTCTGGTCCGGTTTGAGCCCGTTTGAGCCTTTCTGGTCTGGTGTGAGCCGGTTTGAGCTGGTCTGTTCCTGTTTGAGCCGGTCTGTTCCTGTTTGAGTCCGGTTTGAGCCATTCAAAGCCGGTTTGAGCCGGTCTGGTCCAGTTTGAGTCCGGTTTGAGCCAGTCAAAATCGATTGGAGACGGTCTGGCCTGGTTTGATCTGGTCAAAACCCGTATGAGTACGGTTTGAGCCGGTGAAAGCCGGTTTGAGTTCTTCTGGTCAGGTTTGAGGCAGTTTGAGCCGGTCTGGTCATGCTTGAGCCGGTTTGAGCCGGTCTGTTACTGTTTGAGCCGGACTGTTCCTGTTTGAGTCCAGTTTGAGCCATTCAAAACCGGTGTGAGCCGGTCTAGTCCGGTTTGAGTCCGGTTTCAGCCGGTCAAAACCGGTTTGAGCCTGTTTGTTCGGTTTGAGTCCTTTTTGAGCCAGTCAAAACAGGTTTGAGCCGGTCTGGTCCAGTTTGAGTCCCGTTTGAGCAGGTCAAAACCGTTTTGAGCTGGTCTGGTCCGGATAAATATGGTCAAAACCGGTTTGAGTGTGTTTGAGCCGGTCAAAACCGGTTTGAGCCGGTCTGGTCGGGTTTGAGTCCAGTTTGAGCCGGTCAAAATTGGTTTGAGCCGGTCTAGCCTGGTTTGATTTGGTCAAAACACGTTTGAGTCCGGTTTGAGCTGGTCAAAACCGGTTTGAGCCGGTCTGGCCGGGGTTGATCCGGTTTGAGCCTGTCCAGTCATGTTTTAGTCCGGTTTGAGCCAGTCAAAACCGGTTTCAGCCGGTCTGGATCGGTTTGAGCCGGTCTTGTCCGGTTTGAGCCTGTCAAAACCGATTGAAACCGGTCTGGGCCGGTTTGAGTCCGGTTTCAGCCAGTCAAAACCGGTTTGAGCCGGTCTGGCCTGGTTTGATCTGGTCAAAACCCGTAGGAGACCGGTTTGAGCCGGTGAAAACCGGTTTGAGATGTTCTGGTCCGGTTTGAGCCGGTTTGAGCCGTTCTGGTCTGGTGTGAGCCGGTTTGAGCTGGTCTGTTCCTGCTTGAGCCTGTCTGTTGCTGTTTGAGTCTGGTTTGAGCCGTTCAAAACCGGTTTGAGCTGGTCTAGTCCGGTTTGAGTCCGGTTTGAGCCAGTCAAAATCGATTGGAGAGGGTCTGGCCTGGTTTGATCTGGTCAAAACCCGTATGAGTACAGTTTGAGCCGGTGATAACCGGTTTGAGATGTTGTGATCCGGTTTGAGCCAGTTTCAGACGGTCTAGTCTGGCTTGAGCCGGTTTGAGCCGGTGTGTTACTGTTTGAGCCTGTCTGTTCCTGTTTGAGTCCAGTTTGAGCCATTCAAAACCGGTGTGAGCCGGTCTAGTCCGGTTTTAGTCCGGTTTCAGCTGGTCAAAACCGGTTTGAGCCTGTTTGTTCCGGTTTGAGTCCGGTTTGAGTCCTTTTTGAGCCAGTCGAAACAGGTTTGAGCCGGTCTGGTCCGGTTTGAGTCCGGTTTGAGCCGGTCAAAACCGGTTTGAGCCGGTCTGGCCTGGTTTGAGTCCAGTTTGAGCAGGTCCAAACCGTTTTGAGCTGGTCTGGTCCGGATAAATATGGTCAAACCCGTTTGAGTCTGTTTGAGCCGGTCAAAACCGGTTTGAGCCGGTCTGGTCGGGTTTGAGTCCAGTTTGAGCCAGTCAAAACCGGTTTGAGAAGGTCTGGCCTGGTTGATCTGGTCAAAACCCGTATGAGACCGGTTTGAGCCACTGAAAACCGGTTTGACATGTTCTGGTCCGGTTTGAGCCGGTTTGAGCCGTTCTGGTCTGGTGTGAGCCGGTTTGAGCTGGTCTGTTCCTGTTTGAGCCGGTCTGTTCCTGTTTGAGTCCGGTTTGAGCCGTTCAAAACCGGTTTGAGCCGGTCTAGTCCAATTTGAGTCTGGTTTGAGCCAGTCAAAATCGATTGGAGAGGGTCTGGCCTGGTTTGATCTGGTCAAAACCCGTATGAGTACGGTTTGAGCCGGTGAAAGCGGGTTTGAGTTGTTCTGGTCAGGTTTGAGGCAGTTTGAGCCGGTCTGGTCTGGCTTGAGCCGGTTTGAGCCGATCTGTTACTGTTTGAGCCGGTCTGTTCCTGTTTGAGTCCAGTTTGAGCCATTCAAAACCGGTGTGAGCCGGGCTGGTCGGGTTTGAGTCCAGTTTGAGCCGGTCAAAATCGGTTTGAGCCAGTCTGGCCTGGGTTGATTTGGTCAAAACACGTTTGAGTCCGGTTTGAGGTAGTCAAAACCGGTTTGGGCCGTTCTGGCCTGGATTGATGCGGTTTGAGCCGGTCCGGTCATGTTTTAGTCCGGTTTGAGCAAGTCAAAACCGGTTTCAGCCGGTCTGGTTCGGTTTGAGCCGGTCTGGTCCGGTTTGAGCCAGTCAAAACCGTTTGAGCCGGTCTAGTCCGGTTTGAGTCCGGTTTCAGCCAGTCAAAACCGTTTGAGCCGGTCTGGCCTGGTTTGATCTGGTCAAAACCCGTATGAGACCGGTTTGAGCTGGTGAAAACCGGTTTGAGATGTTCTGGTCTGGTTTGAGCCGGTTTGAGCCATTCTGGTCTGGTGTGAGCCGGTTTGAGCTGGTCTTTTACTGTTTGAGCCTGTCTGTTCCTGTTTGAGTCCAGTTTGAGCCATTCAAAACCGGTTTGAGCCGGTCTGGTCGGGTTTGAGTCCAGTTTGAGCCGGTCAAAATTGGTTTGAGCCGGTCTGGCCTGGTTTGATTTGGTCAAAACCCGTTTGAGTCCGGTTTGAGCTGGTCAAAACCGGTTTGAGCCGGTCTGGCCTGGATTGATCCGGTTTGAGCCGGTCCAGTCATATTTTAGTCCGGTTTGAGCCAGTCAAAACCGATTTCAGCCGGTCTGGATCGGTTTGAGCCGGTCTGGTCCGGTTTGAGCCTGTCAAAACCGATTGAAACCTGTCTGGGCGGTTTGAGTCCGGTTTCAGCCGGTCAAAACCGGTTTGAGCCGGTCTGGCCTTGTTTGATCTGGTCAAAACCCTATGAGACCGGTTTGAGCGGTGAAAACCGGTTTGAGATGTTCTGGTCCGGTTTGAGCCCGTTTGAGCCTTTCTGGTCTGGTGTGAGCCGGTTTGAGCTGGTCTGTTCCTGTTTGAGCCGGTCTGTTCCTGTTTGAGTCCGGTTTGAGCCATTCAAAGCCGGTTTGAGCCGGTCTGGTCCAGTTTGAGTCCGGTTTGAGCCAGTCAAAATCGATTGGAGACGGTCTGGCCTGCTTTGATCTGGTCAAAACCCGTATGAGTACGGTTTGAGCCGGTGAAAGCCGGTTTGAGATGTTCTGGTCAGGTTTGAGGCAGTTTGAGCCGGTCTGGTCTGGCTTGAGCCGGTTTGAGCCGGTCTGTTACTGTTTGAGCCGGTCTGTTCCTGTTTGAGTCCAGTTTGAGCCATTCAAAACCGGTGTGAGCCGGTCTAGTCCGGTTTGAGTCCGGTTTCAGCCAGTCAAAACCGGTTTGAGCCGGTCTGGTCCGGTTTGAGCCGGTCTGGTCCGGTTTGAGTCCGGTTTGAGCAGGTCAAAACCGTTTTGAGCTGGTCTGGTCCGGATAAATATGGTCAAAACCGGTTTGAGTGTGTTTGAGCCGGTCAAAACCGGTTTGAGCCGGTCTGGTCGGGTTTGAGTCCAGTTTGAGCCGGTCAAAATTGGTTTGAGCCGGTCTGGCCTGGTTTGATTTGGTCAAAACACGTTTGAGTCCGGTTTGAGCTGGTCAAAACCGGTTTGAGCCGGTCTGGCCGGGGTTGATCCGGTTTGAGCCTGTCCAGTCATGTTTTAGTCCGGTTTGAGCCAGTCAAAACCGGTTTCAGCCGGTCTGGTTCGGTTTGAGCCGGTCTTGTCCGGTTTGAGCCTGTCAAAACCGATTGAAACCGGTCTGGGCCGGTTTGAGTCCAGTTTGAGCCAGTCAAAACCGGTTTGAGCCGGTCTGGCCTGGTTTGATCTGGTCAAAACCCGTATGAGGCCGGTTTGAGCCGGTGAAAACCGGTTTGAGATGTTCTGGTCCGGTTTGAGCTGGTTTGAGCCGTTCTGGTCTGGTGTGAGCCGGTTTGAGCTGGTCTGTTCCTGCTTGAGCCTGTCTGTTGCTGTTTGAGTCCGGTTTGAGCTGGTCAAAACCGTTTTGAGCTGGTCTAGTCCGGTTTGAGTCCGGTTTGAGCCAGTCAAAATCGATTGAGAGGGTCTGGCCTGGTTTGATCTGGTCAAAACCCGTATGAGTACGGTTTGAGCCGGTGAAAGCCGGTTTGAGATGTTCTGGTCCGGTTTGAGCCAGTTTGAGCCGGTCTGGTCTGGCTTGAGCCGGTTTGAGCCGGTCTGTTACTGTTTGAGCCTGTCTGTTCCTGTTTGAGTCCAGTTTGAGCCATTCAAAACCGGTGTGAGCCGGTCTAGTCCGGTTTTAGTCCGGTTTCAGCTGGTCAAAACCGGTTTGAGCCTGTTTGTTCCGGTTTGAGTCCTTTTTGAGCCAGTCGAAACAGGTTTGAGCCGGTCTGGTCCGGTTTGAGTCCGGTTTGAGCCGGTCAAAACCGGTTTGAGCCGGTCTGGCCTGGTTTGAGTCCAGTTTGAGCAGGTCCAAACCGTTTTGAGCTGGTCTGGTCCGGATAAATATGGTCAAAACCGGTTGGAGTCTGTTTGAGCCGGTCAAAACCGGTTTGAGCCGGTCTGGTCGGGTTTGAGTCCAGTTTGAGCCAGTCAAAACCGGTTTGAGAAGGTCTGGCCTGGTTTGATCTGGTCAAAACCCGTATGAGACCGGTTTGAGCCACTGAAAACCGGTTTGACATGTTCTGGTCCGGTTTGAGCCGGTTTGAGCCGTTCTGGTCTGGTGTGAGCCGGTTTGAGCTGGTCTGTTCCTGTTTGAGCCGGTCTGTTCCTGTTTGAGTCCGGTTTGAGCCGTTCAAAACCGGTTTGAGCCGGTCTAGTCCAATTTGAGTCCGGTTTGAGCCAGTCAAAATCGATTGGAGAGGGTCTGGCCTGGTTTGATCTGGTCAAAACCCGTATGAGTACGGTTTGAGCCGGTGAAAGCGGGTTTGAGTTGTTCTGGTCAGGTTTGAGGCAGTTTGAGCCGGTCTGGTCTGGCTTGAGCCGGTTTGAGCCGATCTGTTACTGTTTGAGCCGGTCTGTTCCTGTTTGAGTCCAGTTTGAGCCATTCAAAACCGGTGTGAGCCGGTCTAGTCCGGTTTGAGTCCGGTTTCAGCCGGTCAAAACCGGTTTGAGCCTGTTTGTTCCGGTTTGAGTCTTTTTTGAGCCAGTCAAAACAGGTTTGAGCCGGTCTGGTCCGGTTTGAGTCCGGTTTGAGCCGGTCAAAACCGGTTTGAACCGGTCTGGCCTGGTTTGAGTCTGGTTTGAGCAGGTCAAAACCGTTTTGAGCTGATCTGGTCTGGAAAAATACGGTCAAAAGCAGTTTGAGTCTGTTTGAGCCGGTCAAAACCGGTTTGAGCCGGGCTGGTCGGGTTTGAGTCCAGTTTGAGCCGGTCAAAATTGGTTTGAGCCGGTCTGGCCTGGTTTGATTTGGTCAAAACCCGTTTGAGTCCGGTTTGAGCTGGTCAAAACCGGTTTGAGCCGGTCTGGCCGGGGTTGATCCGGTTTGAGCCGGTCCAGTCATGTTTTAGTCCGGTTTGAGCCAGTCAAAACCGGTTTCAGCCAGTCTGGTTCGGTTTGAGCCGGTCTGGTCCAGTATGAGGCTGTCAAAACCGATTGAAACCGGTCTGGTCCGGTTTGAGTCCGGTTTCAGCCAGTCAAAACCGGTTTGAGCCGGTCTGGCCTGGTTTGATCTGGTCAAAACCCCTATGAGACCGGTTTGAGCCAGTGAAACCGGTTTGAGATGTTCTGGTCCGGTTTGAGCCGGTTTGAGCCGTTCTGGTCTGGTGTGAGCCGGTTTGAGCTGGTCTGTTCCTGCTTGAGCCTGTCTGTTCCTGTTTGAGTCCGGTTTGAGCCGTTCAAAATCGGTTTGTGCCGGTCTAGTCGGGTTTGAGTCCGGTTTCAGCCGGTCAAACCGGTTTGAGTCGGTTTGAGCCGTTCAAAAGCGGATTGAGCCGGTCTGGTCGGGTTTGAATCGGTTTGAGCAGGTCTGGTCTGGTTTGAGCCGGTGAAAACTGGTTTCAGCCGGTCTGTTCCTGTTTGAGTCCAGTTTGAGCCATTCAAAACCGGTTTGAGCCGGGCTGGTCGGGTTTGAGTCCAGTTTGAGCCGGTCAAAATCGGTTTGAGCCAGTCTGGCCTGGTTTGATTTGGTCAAAACCCGTTTGAGTCCGGTTTGAGCTGGTCAAAACCGGTTTGAGCCGGTCTGGCCTGGATTGATCCGGTTTGAGCCGGTCCGGTCATGTTTTAGTCCGGTTTGAGCTAGTCAAAACCGGTTTCAGCCGGTCTGGTTTGGTTTGAGCCGGTCTGGTCCAGTATGAGCCTGTCAAAACCGATTGAAACCGGTCTGGGCCGGTTTGAGTCCGGTTTCAGCCAGTCAAAACTGGTTTGAGCCGGTGTGGCCTGCTTTGATCTGGTCAAAACCCGTATGAGTACGGTTTGAGGCGGTGAAAGCCGGTTTGAGATGTTCTGGTCAGGTTTGAGGCAGTTTGAGCCGGTCTGGTCTGGCTTGAGCCGGATTGAGCCGGTCTGTTACTGTTTGAGCCGGTCTGTTCCTGTTTGAGTCCAGTTTGAGCCATTCAAAACCGGTGTGAGCCGGTCTAGTCCGGTTTGAGTCCGGTTTCAGCCGGTCAAAACCGGTTTGAGCCTGTTTGTTCCGGTTTGAGTCCTTTTTGAGCCAGTCGAAACAGGTTTGAGCCGGTCTGGTCCGGTTTGAGTCCGGTTTGAGCCGGTCAAAACCGGTTTGAGCCGGTCTGGCCTGGTTTGAGTCCGGTTTGAGCAGGTCCAAACCGTTTTGACCTGGTCTGGTCCGGATAAATATGGTAAAAACTGGTTTGAGTCTGTTTGAGCCGGTCAAAACCTGTTTGAGCCGGTCTGGTCGGGTTTGAGTCCAGTTTGAGCCGGTCAAAACCGGTTTGAGCAAGTCTGGCCTGGTTTGATCTGGTCAAAACCCGTATGAGACCGGTTTCAGCCGGTGAAAACCGGTTTGAGATGTTCTGGTCTGGTTTGAGCCGGTTTGAGCCATTCTGGTCTGGTGTGAGCCGGTTTGAGCTGGTCTGTTCCTGTTTGAGCCGGTCTGTTCCTGTTTGAGTCCGGTTAGAGCCGTTCAAAACCAGTTTGAGTTGGTCTAGTCCGGTTTGAGTCCGGTTTGAGCCAGTCAAAATCGATTGGAGACGGTCTGGCCTGCTTTGATCTGGTCAAAACCCGTATGAGTACGGTTTGAGGCGGTGAAAGCCGGTTTGAGATGTTCTGGTCAGGTTTGAGGCAGTTTGAGCCGGTCTGGTCTGGCTTGAGCCGGTTTGAGCCGGTCTGTTACTGTTTGAGCCGGTCTGTTCCTGTTTGAGTCCAGTTTGAGCCATTCAAAACCGGTGTGAGCCGGTCTAGTCCGGTTTGAGTCAGGTTTCAGCCGGTCAAAACCGGTTTGAGCCTGTTTGTTCCGGTTTGAGTCCTTTTTGAGCCAGTCAAAACAGGTTTGAGCTGGTCTGGTCCGGTTTGAGTCCGGTTTGAGGCGGTCAAAAAGGGTTTGAGCCGGTCTGGCCTGGTTTGAGTCCGGTTTGAGCAAGTCAAAACCGTTTTGAGCTGATCTGGTCCAGAAAAATACGGTCAAAACCAGTTTGAGTCTGTTTGAGCCGGTCAAAACCGGTTTGAGCCGGGCTGGTCGGGTTTGAGTCCAGTTTGAGCCGGTCAAAATTGGTTTGAGCCGGTCTGGCCTGGTTTGATTTGGTCAAAACCCGTTTGAGTCCGGTTTGAGCTGGTCAAAACCGGTTTGAGCCGGTCTGGCCTGGATTGATCCGGTTTGAGCCGGTCCGGTCATGTTTTAGTCCGGTTTGAGCTAGTCAAAACCGGTTTCAGCCGGTCTGGTTCGGTTTGAGCCGGTCTGGTCCAGTATGAGCCTGTCAAAACCGATTGAAACCGGTCTGGGCCGGTTTGAGTCCGGTTTCAGCCAGTCAAAACCGGTTTGAGCCGGTCTGGCCTGGTTTGATCTGGTCAAAACACCTATGAGACCGGTTTGAGCCGGTGAAAACCGGTTTGAGATGTTCTGGTCCCGTTTGAGCCGGTTTGAGCCATTCTGGTCTGGTGTGAGTCGGTTTGAGATGGTCTGTTAATGTTTGAGCTGTCTGTTCCTCTTTGAGTCCGGTTTGAGCCGTTCAAAACCGGTTTGAGCCGGTCTAGTCCTGTTTGAGTCCGGTTTGAGCCAGTCAAAATCGATTGGAGACGGTCTGGCCTGCTTTGATCTGGTCAAAACCCGTATGAGTACGGTTTGAGGCGGTGAAAGCCGGTTTGAGATGTTCTGGTCAGGTTTGAGGCAGTTTGAGCCGGTCTGGTCTGGCTTGAGCCGGTTTGAGCCGGTCTGTTACTGTTTGAGCCGGTCTGTTCCTGTTTGAGTCCAGTTTGAGCCATTCAAAACCGGTGTGAGCCGGTCTAGTCCGGTTTGAGTCCGGTTTCAGCCGGTCAAAACCGGTTTGAGCCTGTTTGTTCCGGTTTGAGTCCTTTTTGAGCCAGTCAAAACAGGTTTGAGCCGGTCTGGTCCGCTTTGAGTCCGGTTTGAGCCGGTCAAAACCTGTTTGAGCCGGTCTGGCCTGGTTTGAGTCCGGTTTGAGCAGGTCAAAACCGTTTTGAGCTGATCTGGTCCGGAAAAATACGGTCAAAACCAGTTTGAGTCTGTTTGAGCCGGTCAAAACCGGTTTGAGCCGGGCTGGTCGGGTTTGAGTCCAGTTTGAGCCGGTCAAAATTGGTTTGAGCAGGTCTGGCCTGGTTTGATTTGGTCAAAACACGTTTGAGTCCGGTTTGAGCTGGTCAAAACCGGTTTGAGCCGGTCTGGCCGGGGTTGATCCGGTTTGAGCCGGTCCAGTCATGTTTTAGTCCGGTTTGAGCCAGTCAAAACCGGTTTCAGCCGGTCTGGTTCGGTTTGAGCCGGTCTGGTCCGGTTTGAGCCTGTCAAAACCGATTGAAACCGGTCTGGGCCGGTTTGAGTCCGGTTTCAGCCAGTCAAAACCGGTTTGAGCCGGTCTGGCCTGGTTTGATCTGGTCAAAACCCGTATGAGACCGGTTTGAGCCGGTGAAAACCGGTTTGAGATGTTCTGGTCCGGTTTGAGCCAGTTTGAGCCGGTCTGGTCTGGCTTGAGCCGGTTTGAGCTGGTCTGTTACTGTTTGAGCTGGTCTGTTCCTGTTTGAGTCCAGTTTGAGCCAGTCAAAACCGTTTGAGCCGGTCTGGTCTGGTTTGAGTCCGGTTTCAGCCGGTCAAAACCGGTTTGAGCCTGTTTGTTCCGGTTTGAGTCCTTTTGAGCCAGTCAAAACAGGTTTGAGCCGGTCTGGTCCGTTTGAGTCCGTTTGAGCCGGTCAAAACCGGTTTGAGCCGGTCTGGCCTGGTTTGAGTCCGGTTTGAGCAGGTCCAAACCGTTTTGAGCTGGTCTGGTCCGGATAAATATGGTCAAAACCGGTTTGAGTCTGTTTGATCTGGTCAAAACCGGTTTGAGCCGGTCTGGTCCGGTTGGAGTCCTGTTTGAGCCAGTCAAAACCGGTTTGAGCAGGTCTGGCCTGGTTTGATCTGGTCAAAACCCGTATGAGACGGGTTTGAGCCGGTGAAAACCGGTTTGAGATGTTCTGGTCCGGTTTGAGCCGGTTTGAGCCATTCTGGTCTGGTGTGAGACGGTTTGAGCTGGTCTGTTCCTGTTTGAGCCGGTCTGTTCCTGTTTGAGTCCGGTTTGAGCCGTTCAAAACCGGTTTGAGCCGGTCTAGTCCGGTTTGAGTCCGGTTTGAGCCAGTCAAAATCGATTGGAGACGGTCTGGCCTGCTTTGATCTGGTCAAAACCCGTATGAGTACGGTTTGAGCCGGTGAAAGCCGGTTTGAGATGTTCTGGTCAGGTTTGAGGCAGTTTGAGCCGGTCTGGTCTGGCTTGAGCCGGTTTGAGCCGGTCTGTTACAGTTTGAGCCGTCTGTTCCTGTTTGAGTCCAGTTTGAGCCATTCAAAACCGGTTTGAGTCCGGTTTGAGTCCAGTTTGAGCCGGTCAAAATTGGTTTGAGCCGGTCTGGCCTGGATTGATCCGGTTTGAGCCGGTCCACTCATATTTTAGTCCGTTTGAGCCAGTCAAAACCGGTTTCAGCCGGTCTGGTTCGGTTTGAGCCGGTCTGGTCCGGTTTGAGCCTGTCAAAACCGATTGAAACCGGTCTGGGCCGGTTTGAGTCCGGTTTCAGCCCGTCAAAACCGGTTTGAGCCGGTCTGGCCTGGTTTGATCTGGTCAAAACCCGTATGAGACCGGTTTGAGCCGGTGAAAACCGGTTTGAGATGTTCTGGTCCAGTTTGAGGCGGTTTGAGCCGTTCTGGTCTGGTGTGAGCCGGTTTGAGGTGGTCTGTTCCTGTTTGAGCCGGTCTGTTCCTGTTTGAGTCCGGTTTGAGCCGTTCAAAACCAGTTTGAGCCTGTCTAGTCCTGTTTGAGTCCGGTTTGAGCCAGTCAAAATCGATTGAGACGGTCTGGCCTGCTTTGATCTGGTCAAAACCCGTATGAGTA
>JAKFHT010001349.1:0-31342 GCA_023783455.1 Erythrocebus patas | reverse complement strand
CTGGTGAAACCGGTTTGAGTCCTTTTGAGCCAGTCAAAACCGGTTTGAGCCGGTCTGTCCGGTTTGAGCTGTTCAAAACCGGTTTCAGCCGGTCAAAACCGTTTGAGTCCGGTTTGAGCCGTTCAAAACCGGTTTGAGCCGTTTGAGCCGGTTTGAGCTGTTCAAAACCGGTTTGAGCTGGTGAAAACCGGTTTGAGCAGGTCTGGCCTGGTTTGATTTGGTCAAAACCGTTTGAGTCCGGTTTGAGCTGGTGAAAACCGGTTTGAGCCAGTCAAAATCGGTTTGAGCCGTTCAAAACCGGTTTGAGCGGTGAAAACCGGTTTGAGTCCTTTTGAGCCAGTCAAAACCGGTTTGAGCTGGTCTGTTCCTGTTTGAGCTGTCAAAACCGGTTTCAGCCGGTCAAAACCGTTTGAGTCCGGTTTGAGCCATTCAAAACCGGTTTGAGCCGTTTGAGCTGGTCAAAACCGTTTTGAGCTGGTCTGGTCCGGATAAATATGGTCAAAACCGGTTTGAGCGGTCTGGCCTGGTTTGATTTGGTCAAAACCCGTATGAGACCGGTTTGAGCTGGTGAAAACCGGTTTGAGATGTTCTGGTCCGTTTGAGCCGTCAAAACCGGTTTGAGTCCTTTTGAGCCAGTCAAAACAGGTTTGAGCCGGTCTGTCCGGTTTGAGCTGTTCAAAACCGGTTTCAGCCGGTCAAAACCGTTTGAGTCCGGTTTGAGCCATTCAAAACCGGTTTGAGCCGTTTGAGCCGGTCTAGTCCGGTTTGAGTCTGTTTGAGCCGGTTTGAGCTGGTGAAAACCGGTTTGAGCCGGTTTGAGCCGGTCTGTTACTGTTTGAGCCGGTCTGTTCCTGTTTGAGTCCAGTTTGAGCCATTCAAAACCGTGTGAGCCGGTCTAGTCCGGTTTGAGTCCGTTTCAGCCGGTCAAAACCGGTTTGAGCCGGTTTGAGCCAGTCAAAACCGGTTTGAGCTGGTCTGTTCCTGTTTGAGTCCGGTTTGAGCCGGTCAAAACCGGTTTGAGCCGGTCTGGCCTGGTTTGAGTCCGGTTTGAGCAGGTCAAAACCGTTTTGAGCTGGTCTGGTCCGGATAAATATGGTCAAAACCGGTTTGAGTCTGTTTGAGCCGGTCAAAACCGGTTTGAGCCGGTCTGGTCGGGTTTGAGTCCAGTTTGAGCCGGTCAAAATTGGTTTGAGCCGGTCTGGCCTGGTTTGATATGGTCAAAACCGGTTTGAGTCCGGTTTGAGCTGGTCAAAACCGGTTTGAGCCGGTCTGGCCTGGATTGATCCGGTTTGAGCCGGTCCAGTCATGTTTTAGTCCGGTTTGAGCCAGTCAAAACCGGTTTGAGCCGGTCTGGTCCGGTTTGAGCAGTTTGAGCCGGTCTGGTCCGGTTTGAGCCTGTCAAAACCGATTGAAACCGGTCTGGGCCGGTTTGAGTCCGGTTTCAGCCGGTCAAAACCGGTTTGAGCCGGTCTGGCCTGGTTTGATCTGGTCAAAACCCGTATGAGACCGGTTTGAGCCGGTGAAAACCGGTTTGAGATGTTCTGGTCCGGTTTGAGCCGGTTTGAGCCGTCTGGCCTGGTTTGAGTCGGTTTGAGCTGGTCTGTTCCTGTTTGAGCTGTCTGTTCCTGTTTGAGTCCGGTTTGAGCTGTTCAAAACCGGTTTGAGCCGGTCTAGTCCGGTTTGAGTCCGGTTTGAGCCAGTCAAAATCGATTGGAGAGGGTCTGGCCTGGTTTGATCTGGTCAAAACCCGTATGAGTACGGTTTGAGGCGGTGAAAGCCGGTTTGAGATGTTCTGGTCAGGTTTGAGGCAGTTTGAGCCGGTCTGGTCTGGCTTGAGCCGGTTTGAGCCGGTCTGTTCCTGTTTGAGTCCAGTTTGAGCCATTCAAAACCGGTGTGAGCCGGTCTAGTCCGGTTTGAGTCCGGTTTCAGCCAGTCAAAACCGGTTTGAGCCTGTTTGTTCCGGTTTGAGTCCTTTTTGAGCCAGTCAAAACAGGTTTGAGCCGGTCTGGTCCGGTTTGAGTCCGGTTTGAGCCGGTCAAAACCGGTTTGAGCCGTTTGAGCCGGTCTGGCCTGGTTTGAGTCCGGTTTGAGCAGGTCAAACCGTTTGAGCTGGTCTGGTCCGGATAAATATGGTCAAAACCGTTTGAGTCCGGTTTGAGTCGGTTTGAGCGGTCAAAACCGGTTTGAGCCGGTCTGGTCGGGTTTGAGTCCAGTTTGAGCCGGTCAAAACCGGTTTGAGCAGGTCTGGCCTGGTTTGATCTGGTCAAAACCCGTATGAGACCGGTTTGAGCCGTGAAACCGGTTTGAGCTGGTCTGTTCTGTTTGAGCCGGTTTGAGCCATTCTGGTCTGGTGTGAGCCGGTTTGAGCTGGTCTGTTCCTGTTTGAGCCTGTCTGTTCCTGTTTGAGTCCAGTTTGAGCTATTCAAAACCGGTTTGAGCCGGTCTGGTCGGGTTTGAGTCCAGTTTGAGCCAGTCAAAATCGATTGGAGACGGCCTGGCCTGCTTTGATCTGGTCAAAACCCGTATGAGTACGGTTTGAGGTGGTGAAAGCCGGTTTGAGATGTTCTGGTCAGGTTTGAGGCAGTTTGAGCCGGTCTGGTCTGGCTTGAGCCGGTTTGAGCCGGTCTGTTACTGTTTGAGCCGGTCTGTTCCTGTTTGAGTCCAGTTTGAGCCATTCAAAACCGGTGTGAGCCGGTCTAGTCCGGTTTGAGTCAGGTTTCAGCCGGTCAAAACCGGTTTGAGCCTGTTTGTTCCGGTTTGAGTCCTTTTTGAGCCAGTCAAAACAGGTTTGAGCCGGTCTGGTCCGGTTTGAGTCCAGTTTGAGCCGGTCAAAATTGGTTTGAGCCGGTCTGGCCTGGTTTGAGTCCGGTTTGAGCAGGTCAAAACCGTTTGAGCTGGTCTGGTCCGGATAAATATGGTCAAAACCAGTTTGAGTCTGTTTGAGCCGGTCAAAACCGGTTTGAGCCGGGCTGGTCGGGTTTGAGTCCAGTTTGAGCCGGTCAAAATTGGTTTGAGCCGGTCTGGCCTGGTTTGATTTGGTCAAAACCGTTTGAGTCCGGTTTGAGCTGGTCAAAACCGGTTTGAGCCGGTCTGGCCTGGATTGATCCGGTTTGAGCCGGTCCAGTCATGTTTTAGTCCGGTTTGAGCCAGTCAAAACCGGTTTCAGCCGGTCTGGTTCGGTTTGAGCCGTTTGAGCCGGTCTGGTCCGTTTGAGCCTGTCAAAACCGATTGAAACCGGTCTGGGCCGGTTTGAGTCCGGTTTCAGCCAGTCAAAACCGGTTTGAGCCGGTCTGGCCTGGTTTGATCTGGTCAAAACCCGTATGAGACCGGTTTGAGCCGGTGAAAACCGGTTTGAGATGTTCTGGTCCGGTTTGAGCCGGTTTGAGCCGTTCTGGTCTGGTGTGAGCCGGTTTGAGCTGGTCTGTTCCTGTTTGAGTCCGGTTTGAGCCGTTCAAAACCGGTTTGAGCCGGTCTAGTCCGGTTTGAGTCCGGTTTGAGCCAGTCAAAATCGATTGGAGAGGGTCTGGCCTGCTTTGATCTGGTCAAAACCCGTATGAGTACGGTTTGAGGCGGTGAAAGCCGGTTTGAGATGTTCTGGTCCGGTTTGAGCCGGTTTGAGCCGGTCTGGCCTGGTTTGAGTCGGTTTGAGCTGGTCTGTTCCTGTTTGAGCCGTCTGTTCCTGTTTGAGTCCGGTTTGAGCCGTTCAAAACCGGTTTGAGCCGGTCTAGTCCGTTTGAGTCCGGTTTGAGCCAGTCAAAATCGATTGAGACGGTCTGGCCTGCTTTGATCTGGTCAAAACCCGTATGAGTACGGTTTGAGCCGGTGAAAACCGGTTTGAGCCGGTGAAACCGTTTGAGATGTTCTGGTCAGGTTTGAGGCAGTTTGAGCCGGTCTGGTCTGGCTTGAGCCGGTTTGAGCCGGTCTGTTACTGTTTGAGCCGGTCTGTTCCTGTTTGAGTCCAGTTTGAGCCATTCAAAACCGGTTTGAGCCGGTCTGGTCGGGTTTGAGTCCAGTTTGAGCCGGTCAAAATTGGTTTGAGCCGGTCTGGCCTGGTTTGATTTGGTCAAAACCGTTTGAGTCCGGTTTGAGCTGGTCAAAACCGGTTTGAGCCGGTCTGGCCTGGATTGATCCGGTTTGAGCCGGTCCAGTCATGTTTTAGTCCGGTTTGAGCCAGTCAAAACCGGTTTGAGCTGGTCTGGTCCGGTTTGAGCTGGTCTGGTCCGGTTTGAGCCTGTCAAAACCGATTGAAACCGGTCTGGGCCGGTTTGAGTCCGGTTTGAGTCCAGTTTGAGCCAGTCAAAATCGATTGAGACGGTCTGGCCTGCTTTGATCTGGTCAAAACCCGTATGAGACCGGTTTGAGCCGGTGAAACCGGTTTGAGATGTTCTGGTCCGGTTTGAGTCCGGTTTGAGTCAGTTTGAGCCATTCTGGTCTGGTGTGAGCCGGTTTGAGCTGGTCTGTTCCTGTTTGAGCCGGTCTGTTCCTGTTTGAGTCCGGTTTGAGCTGCTCAAAACCGGTTTGAGCTGGTCTAGTCCGGTTTGAGCCAGTCAAAATCGATTGAGACGGTCTGGCCTGCTTTGATCTGGTCAAAACCCGTATGAGTACGGTTTGAGCCGGTGAAAGCCGGTTTGAGATGTTCTGGTCCGGTTTGAGCCGTCTGGTCTGGTGTGAGCGGTTTGAGCCGTTTGAGCCGGTCTGTTACTGTTTGAGCCGGTCTGTTCCTGTTTGAGTCCAGTTTGAGCCATTCAAAACCGGTGTGAGCCGGTCTAGTCCGGTTTGAGTCCGGTTTCAGCCAGTCAAAACCGGTTTGAGCCTGTTTGTTCCGGTTTGAGTCCTTTTTGAGCCAGTCAAAACAGGTTTGAGCCGGTCTGGTCCGGTTTGAGTCCGGTTTGAGCTGGTCAAAACCGGTTTGAGCCGGTCTGGCCTGGTTTGAGTCCGGTTTGAGCAGGTCAAACCGTTTGAGCTGGTCTGGTCCGGATAAATATGGTCAAAACCGGTTTGAGTCTGTTTGAGCCGGTCAAAACCGGTTTGAGCCGGTCTGGTCGGGTTTGAGTCCAGTTTGAGCCGGTCAAAACCGGTTTGAGCAGGTCTGGCCTGGTTTGATCTGGTCAAAACCCGTATGAGACCGGTTTGAGCCGGTGAAACCGGTTTGAGATGTTCTGGTCCGGTTTGAGCCGGTTTGAGCCATTCTGGTCTGGTGTGAGCCGGTTTGAGCTGTCTGTTCCTGTTTGAGCCGGTCTGTTCCTGTTTGAGTCCGGTTTGAGCCATTCAAAACCGGTTTGAGCTGGTCTAGTCCGGTTTGAGTCCGGTTTGAGCCAGTCAAAATCGATTGGAGACGGTCTGGCCTGCTTTGATCTGGTCAAAACCCGTATGAGTACGGTTTGAGGCGGTGAAAGCCGGTTTGAGATGTTCTGGTCAGGTTTGAGGCAGTTTGAGCCGGTCTGGTCTGGCTTGAGCCGGTTTGAGCTGGTCTGTTCCTGTTTGAGCCGGTCTGTTCCTGTTTGAGTCCGGTTTGAGCCGTTCAAAACCGGTTTGAGCCGGTCTAGTCCGGTTTGAGTCCTGTTTGAGCCAGTCAAAATCGATTGGAGAGGGTCTGGCCTGGTTTGATCTGGTCAAAACCCGTATGAGTACGGTTTGAGCCGGTGAAAGCCGGTTTGAGATGTTCTGGTCAGGTTTGAGGCAGTTTGAGCCGGTCTGGTCTGGCTTGAGCCGGTTTGAGCCGGTCTGTTACTGTTTGAGCCGGTCTGTTCCTGTTTGAGTCCAGTTTGAGCCATTCAAAACCGTGTGAGCCGGTCTAGTCCGGTTTGAGTCCGTTTCAGCCGGTCAAAACCGGTTTGAGCCTGTTTGTTCCGGTTTGAGTCCTTTTGAGCCAGTCAAAACAGGTTTGAGCCGGTCTGGTCCTGTTTGAGTCCGTTTGAGCCGGTCAAAACCGGTTTGAGCCGGTCTGGCCTGGTTTGAGTCCGGTTTGAGCAGGTCAAACCGTTTGAGCTGGTCTGGTCCGGATAAATATGGTCAAAACCGGTTTGAGCGGTCTAGTCGGTTTGAGCTGGTCAAAACCGGTTTGAGCCGGTCTGGTCCTGTTTGAGTCCAGTTTGAGCCGGTCAAAATTGGTTTGAGCCGGTCTGGCCTGGTTTGATCTGGTCAAAACCGGTTTGAGTCCGGTTTGAGCTGGTCAAAACCGGTTTGAGCCGGTCTGGCCTGGATTGATCCGGTTTGAGCCGGTCTGGTCCTGTTTGAGTCCAGTTTGAGCCAGTCAAAACCGGTTTCAGCCGGTCTGGTTCGGTTTGAGCCGGTCTTGTCCGGTTTGAGCCTGTCAAAACCGGTTTGAGCCTGTCAAAACCGATTGAAACCGGTCTGGGCCGGTTTGAGTCCGGTTTCAGCCGGTCAAAACCGGTTTGAGCCGGTCTGGCCTGGTTTGATCTGGTCAAAACCCGTATGAGACCGGTTTGAGCCGGTGAAACCGGTTTGAGATGTTCTGGTCCGTTTGAGCCGGTTTGAGCTGGTCTGGTCCGGTTTGAGTCGGTTTGAGCTGGTCTGTTCCTGTTTGAGCTGTCTGTTCCTGTTTGAGTCCGGTTTGAGCTGCTCAAAACCGGTTTGAGCCGGTCTAGTCCGGTTTGAGTCCGTTTGAGCCAGTCAAAATCGATTGGAGAGGGTCTGGCCTGGTTTGATTTGGTCAAAACCCGTATGAGTACGGTTTGAGCGGTTTGAGCTGGTGAAACCGGTTTGAGCGGTTTGAGCTGGTCTGGTCCGGTTTGAGGCAGTTTGAGCCGTCTGGTCTGGCTTGAGCGGTTTGAGCCGGTCTGTTCCTGTTTGAGTCCAGTTTGAGCCATTCAAAACCAGTGTGAGCCGGTCTAGTCCGGTTTGAGTCCGGTTTCAGCCGGTCAAAACCGGTTTGAGCCTGTTTGTTCCGGTTTGAGTCCTTTTTGAGCCAGTCGAAACAGGTTTGAGCCGGTCTGGTCCTGTTTGAGTCCGGTTTGAGCCGGTCACAATTGGTTTGAGCCGGTCTGGCCTGGTTTGAGTCCGGTTTGAGCAGGTCCAAACCGTTTTGAGCTGGTCTGGTCCGGATAAATATGGTCAAAACCGGTTTGAGTCTGTTTGAGCCGGTCAAAACCGGTTTGAGCCGGTCTGGTCGGGTTTGAGTCCAGTTTGAGCCGGTCAAAACCGGTTTGAGCAGGTCTGGCCTGGTTTGATCTGGTCAAAACCCGTATGAGACCGGTTTGAGCCGGTGAAAACCGGTTTGAGCCGGTCTGGCCTGGATTGATCCGGTTTGAGCCGGTCTGGTCGGGTTTGAGTCCAGTTTGAGCTGGTCTGTTACTGTTTGAGCCTGTCTGTTCCAGTTTGAGTCCAGTTTGAGCTATTCAAAACCGGTTTGAGCCGGTCTGGTCGGGTTTGAGTCCAGTTTGAGCCATTCAAAATCGATTGGAGACGGCCTGGCCTGCTTTGATCTGGTCAAAACCCGTATGAGTCCGGTTTGAGCTGGTGAAAACCGGTTTGAGATGTTCTGGTCCGGTTTGAGGCAGTTTGAGCCGGTCTGGTCTGGCTTGAGCCGGTTTGAGCCGGTCTGTTACTGTTTGAGCCGGTCTGTTCCTGTTTGAGTCCAGTTTGAGCCATTCAAAACCGGTGTGAGCCGGTCTAGTCCGGTTTGAGTCAGGTTTCAGCCGGTCAAAACCGGTTTGAGCCTGTTTGTTCCGGTTTGAGTCCTTGAGCCAGTCAAAACAGGTTTGAGCCGGTCTGGTCCGGTTTGAGTCCGTTTGAGCCGGTCAAAACCGGTTTGAGCCGGTCTGGCCTGGTTTGAGTCCGGTTTGAGCAGGTCAAAACCGTTTTGAGCTGGTCTGGTCCGATAAATATGGTCAAAACCAGTTTGAGTCTGTTTGAGCCGGTCAAAACCGGTTTGAGCCGGTCTGGTCGGGTTTGAGTCCAGTTTGAGCCGGTCAAAATTGGTTTGAGCCGGTCTGGCCTGGTTTGATCTGGTCAAAACCGGTTTGAGTCCAGTTTGAGCTGGTCAAAACCGGTTTGAGCCGGTCTGGGCCGGTTTGAGTCCGTTTGAGCCGGTCCAGTCATGTTTTAGTCCGGTTTGAGCCAGTCAAAACCGGTTTCAGCCGGTCTGGTTCGGTTTGAGCCGGTCTTGTCCGGTTTGAGCCTGTCAAAACCGATTGAAACCGGTCTGGGCCGGTTTGAGTCCGGTTTCAGCCAGTCAAAACCGGTTTGAGCCGGTCTGGCCTGGTTTGATCTGGTCAAAACCCGTATGAGACCGGTTTGAGCCGGTGAAACCAGTTTGAGATGTTCTGGTCCGGTTTGAGCCGGTTTGAGCCGTTCTGGTCTGGTGTGAGCCGGTTTGAGCTGGTCTGTTCCTGCTTGAGCCTGTCTGTTCCTGTTTGAGTCCGGTTTGAGCCGTTCAAAACCGGTTTGAGCCGGTCTAGTCCGGTTTGAGTCCGGTTTGAGCCAGTCAAAATCGATTGGAGAGGGTCTGGCCTGGTTTGATCTGGTCAAAACCCGTATGAGACCGGTTTGAGCCGGTGAAACCGGTTTGAGATGTTCTGGTCCGGTTTGAGCCAGTTTGAGCCGGTCTGGTCTGGCTTGAGCCGGTTTGAGCCGGTCTGTTACTGTTTGAGCCTGTCTGTTCCTGTTTGAGTCCAGTTTGAGCCATTCAAAACCGGTGTGAGCCGGTCTAGTCCGGTTTGAGTCCGGTTTCAGCTGGTCAAAACCGGTTTGAGCCTGTTTGTTCCGGTTTGAGTCCTTTTTGAGCCAGTCAAAACAGGTTTGAGCCGGTCTGGTCCGGTTTGAGTCTGGTTTGAGCCGGTCAAAACCGGTTTGAGCCGGTCTGGCCTGGTTTGAGTCCGGTTTGAGCAGGTCCAAACCGTTTTGAGCTGGTCTGGTCCGGATAAATATGGTCAAAACCGGTTTGAGTCTGTTTGAGCCGGTCAAAACCGGTTTGAGCCGGTCTGGTCGGGTTTGAGTCCAGTTTGAGCCAGTCAAAACCGGTTTGAGAAGGTCTGGCCTGGTTTGATTTGGTCAAAACCCGTATGAGACCGGTTTGAGCCGGTGAAACCGGTTTGAGATGTTCTGGTCCGGTTTGAGCCGGTTTGAGCCGTTCTGGTCTGGTGTGAGCCGGTTTGAGCTGGTCTGTTCCTGTTTGAGTCCGGTTTGAGCCGTTCAAAACCGGTTTGAGCCGGTCTAGTCCGGTTTGAGTCCGGTTTGAGCCAGTCAAAATCGATTGAGAGGGTCTGGCCTGCTTTGATCTGGTCAAAACCCGTATGAGTACGGTTTGAGCCGGTGAAAGCCGGTTTGAGATGTTCTGGTCAGGTTTGAGGCAGTTTGAGCCGGTCTGGTCTGGCTTGAGCCGGTTTGAGCCGGTCTGTTACTGTTTGAGCCGGTCTGTTCCTGTTTGAGTCCAGTTTGAGCCATTCAAAACCGTGTGAGCCGGTCTAGTCCGTTTGAGTCCGGTTTCAGCCGGTCAAAACCGGTTTGAGCCTGTTTGTTCCGGTTTGAGTCCTTTTTGAGCCAGTCAAAACAGGTTTGAGCCGGTCTGGTCCGGTTTGAGTCCAGTTTGAGCCGTCAAAACCGGTTTGAGCTGGTCTGGTCCGGATAAATATGGTCAAAACCGGTTTGAGTCTGTTTGAGCCGGTCAAAACCGGTTTGAGCCGGTCTGGTCGGGTTTGAGTCAGTTTGAGCCGGTCAAAATTGGTTTGAGCCGGTCTGGCCTGGTTTGATTTGGTCAAAACCCGCTTGAGTCCGGTTTGAGCTGGTCAAAACCGGTTTGAGCCGGTCTGGCCTGGTTTGATCCGGTTTGAGCCGGTCCAGTCATGTTTTAGTCCGGTTTGAGCCAGTCAAAACCGGTTTCAGCCGGTCTGGTTCGGTTTGAGCCGGTCTTGTCCGGTTTGAGCCTGTCAAAACCGATTGAAACCGGTCTGGGCCGGTTTGAGTCCGGTTTCAGCCAGTCAAAACCGGTTTGAGCCGGTCTGGCCTGGTTTGATCTGGTCAAAACCCGTATGAGACCGGTTTGAGCCGGTGAAACCAGTTTGAGATGTTCTGGTCCGGTTTGAGCCGGTTTGAGCCGTTCTGGTCTGGTGTGAGCCGGTTTGAGCTGGTCTGTTCCTGCTTGAGCCTGTCTGTTCCTGTTTGAGTCCGGTTTGAGCCGTCAAAACCGGTTTGAGCCGGTCTAGTCCGGTTTGAGTCCGTTTGAGCCAGTCAAAATCGATTGGAGAGGGTCTGGCCTGGTTTGATCTGGTCAAAACCCGTATGAGTACGGTTTGAGCCGTGAAACCGGTTTGAGATGTTCTGGTCCGGTTTGAGCCGGTTTGAGCCGTTTGAGCCGGTCTGGTCTGGCTTGAGCCGGTTTGAGCTGGTCTGTTACTGTTTGAGCCGGTCTGTTCCTGTTTGAGTCCAGTTTGAGCCATTCAAAACCGGTTTGAGCCGGGCTGGTCGGGTTTGAGTCCAGTTTGAGCCGGTCAAAATCGGTTTGAGCCAGTCTGGCCTGGTTTGATTTGGTCAAACCCGTTTGAGTCCGGTTTGAGCTGGTCAAAACCGGTTTGAGCCGGTCTGGCCTGGATTGATCCGGTTTGAGCCGGTCCAGTCATGTTTTAGTCCGGTTTGAGCCAGTCAAAACCGGTTTCAGCCGGTCTGGTTCGGTTTGAGCCGGTCTGGTCCGGTTTGAGCCTGTCAAAACCGATTGAAACCGGTCTGGGCCGGTTTGAGTCCGTTTCAGCCAGTCAAAACCGGTTTGAGCCGGTCTGGCCTGGTTTGATCTGGTCAAAACCCGTATGAGACCGGTTTGAGCCGGTGAAAACCGTTTGAGATGTTCTGGTCCGGTTTGAGCCGGTTTGAGCCAGTCTGGCCTGGTTTGAGTCGGTTTGAGCTGGTCTGTTCCTGTTTGAGCCGGTCTGTTCCTGTTTGAGTCCGGTTTGAGCTGGTCAAAACCGGTTTGAGCCGGTCTAGTCCGGTTTGAGTCCGGTTTGAGCCAGTCAAAATCGATTGGAGAGGGTCTGGCCTGCTTTGATCTGGTCAAAACCCGTATGAGTACGGTTTGAGCCGGTGAAAGCCGGTTTGAGATGTTCTGGTCAGGTTTGAGGCAGTTTGAGCCGGTCTGGTCTGGCTTGAGCCGGTTTGAGCCGGTCTGTTACTGTTTGAGCCGGTCTGTTCCTGTTTGAGTCCAGTTTGAGCCAGTCAAAACCGTTTTGAGCTGGTCTAGTCCGGTTTGAGTCCGGTTTCAGCCGGTCAAAACCGGTTTGAGCCTGTTTGTTCCGGTTTGAGTCCTTTTTGAGCCAGTCAAAACAGGTTTGAGCCGGTCTGGTCCGGTTTGAGTCCGGTTTGAGCCGGTCAAAACCGGTTTGAGCCGGTCTGGCCTGGTTTGAGTCCGGTTTGAGCAGGTCAAACCGTTTGAGCTGGTCTGGTCCGATAAATATGGTCAAAACCGGTTTGAGTCTGTTTGAGCCGGTCAAAACCGGTTTGAGCCGGTCTGGTCGGGTTTGAGTCCAGTTTGAGCCGGTCAAAACCGGTTTGAGCAGGTCTGGCCTGGTTTGATCTGGTCAAAACCCGTATGAGACCGGTTTGAGCCGGTGAAAACCGGTTTGAGATGTTCTGGTCCGGTTTGAGCCGGTTTGAGCCATTCTGGTCTGGTGTGAGCCGGTTTGAGCTGGTCTGTTCCTGTTTGAGCCGGTCTGTTCCTGTTTGAGTCCGGTTTGAGCCGTCAAAACCGGTTTGAGCTGGTCTAGTCCGGTTTGAGTCCGGTTTGAGCCAGTCAAAATCGATTGAGACGGTCTGGCCTGCTTTGATCTGGTCAAAACCCGTATGAGTACGGTTTGAGCCGGTGAAAGCCGGTTTGAGATGTTCTGGTCCGGTTTGAGCCGGTTTGAGCCGTTTGAGCCGGTCTGGTCTGGCTTGAGCCGGTTTGAGCTGGTCTGTTACTGTTTGAGCCGGTCTGTTCCTGTTTGAGTCCAGTTTGAGCCATTCAAAACCGGTGTGAGCCGGTCTAGTCCGTTTGAGTCCGGTTTCAGCCGGTCAAAACCGGTTTGAGCCTGTTTGTTCCGGTTTGAGTCCTTTTGAGCCAGTCAAAACAGGTTTGAGCCGGTCTGGTCCGGTTTGAGTCCGTTTGAGCCGGTCAAAACCGGTTTGAGCCGTCTGGCCTGGTTTGAGTCCGGTTTGAGCAGGTCAAAACCGTTTGAGCTGGTCTGGTCCGGATAAATATGGTCAAAACCGTTTGAGTCCGGTTTGAGTCTGTTTGAGCCGGTCAAAACCGTTTGAGCCGGTCTGGTCGGGTTTGAGTCCAGTTTGAGCCGGTCAAAACCGGTTTGAGCCGGTCTGGCCTGGTTTGATCTGGTCAAAACCCGTATGAGACCGGTTTGAGCCGGTGAAAACCGGTTTGAGATGTTCTGGTCCGTTTGAGCCGGTTTGAGCCATTCTGGTCTGGTGTGAGCCGGTTTGAGCTGGTCTGTTCCTGTTTGAGCCGGTCTGTTCCTGTTTGAGTCCGGTTTGAGCCGTTCAAAACCGGTTTGAGCTGGTCTAGTCCGGTTTGAGTCCGGTTTGAGCCAGTCAAAATCGATTGAGAGGGTCTGGCCTGCTTTGATCTGGTCAAAACCCGTATGAGTACGGTTTGAGCCGGTGAAAGCCGGTTTGAGATGTTCTGGTCAGGTTTGAGGCAGTTTGAGCCGGTCTGGTCTGGCTTGAGCCGGTTTGAGCCGGTCTGTTACTGTTTGAGCCGGTCTGTTCCTGTTTGAGTCCAGTTTGAGCCATTCAAAACCGTGTGAGCCGGTCTAGTCCGGTTTGAGTCCGGTTTGAGCCGTCAAAACCGGTTTGAGCCTGTTTGTTCCGGTTTGAGTCCTTTTTGAGCCAGTCAAAACAGGTTTGAGCCGGTCTGGTCCGGTTTGAGTCCGGTTTGAGCCGGTCAAAACCGGTTTGAGCCGGTCTGGCCTGGTTTGAGTCCGGTTTGAGCAGGTCAAAACCGGTTTGAGCTGGTCAAAACCGTTTGAGCTGATCTGGTCCGAAAATACGGTCAAAACCAGTTTGAGTCTGTTTGAGCTGTCAAAACCGGTTTGAGCCGGTCTGGTCGGGTTTGAGTCCAGTTTGAGCCGGTCAAAATTGGTTTGAGCCGGTCTGGCCTGGTTTGATTTGGTCAAAACCGTTTGAGTCCGGTTTGAGCTGGTCAAAACCGGTTTGAGCCGGTCTGGTCCGGTTTGAGTCCGGTTTGAGCCGGTCCAGTCATGTTTTAGTCCGGTTTGAGCTGGTCAAAACCGGTTTGAGCCGGTCTGGTCCGTTTGAGCCGGTCTGGTCCGTTTGAGCCGGTCAAAACCGTTTGAGCCGGTCAAAACCGTTTGAGCCGGTCTGGTCCGGTTTGAGTCCGGTTTCAGCCAGTCAAAACCGGTTTGAGCCGGTCTGGCCTGGTTTGATCTGGTCAAAACCCGTATGAGACCGGTTTGAGCCGGTGAAAACCGGTTTGAGATGTTCTGGTCCGGTTTGAGCCGGTTTGAGCCATTCTGGTCTGGTGTGAGCCGGTTTGAGCTGGTCTGTTCCTGTTTGAGCTGTCTGTTCCTGTTTGAGTCCGGTTTGAGCTGCTCAAAACCGGTTTGAGCCGGTCTAGTCCGTTTGAGTCCGGTTTGAGCCAGTCAAAATCGATTGAGACGGTCTGGCCTGCTTTGATCTGGTCAAAACCCGTATGAGTACGGTTTGAGCCGGTGAAAGCCGGTTTGAGATGTTCTGGTCAGGTTTGAGGCAGTTTGAGCCGGTCTGGTCTGGCTTGAGCCGGTTTGAGCCGGTCTGTTACTGTTTGAGCCGGTCTGTTCCTGTTTGAGTCCAGTTTGAGCCATTCAAAACCGGTGTGAGCCGGTTTGAGCCGGTCTAGTCCGGTTTGAGTCAGGTTTCAGCCGGTCAAAACCGGTTTGAGCCTGTTTGTTCCGGTTTGAGTCCTTTTGAGCCAGTCAAAACAGGTTTGAGCCGGTCTGGTCCGTTTGAGTCCGGTTTGAGCCGGTCAAAACCGGTTTGAGCCGGTCTGGCCTGGTTTGAGTCCGTTTGAGCAGGTCAAACCGTTTGAGCTGGTCTGGTCCGGATAAATATGGTCAAAACCAGTTTGAGTCTGTTTGAGCCGGTCAAAACCGTTTGAGCCGGTCTGGTCGGGTTTGAGTCCAGTTTGAGCCGGTCAAAATTGGTTTGAGCCGGTCTGGTCCGGTTTGAGCTGGTCAAAACCGTTTGAGTCCGGTTTGAGCTGGTCAAAACCGGTTTGAGCCGGTCTGGCCTGGATTGATCCGTTTGAGCCGGTCCAGTCATGTTTTAGTCCGGTTTGAGCCAGTCAAAACCGGTTTGAGCCGGTCTGGTCCGGTTTGAGCCGGTCTGGTCCGGTTTGAGCCGGTCAAAACCGTTTGAGTCTGTTTGAGCCGGTCTGGTCTGGTTTGAGTCCGTTTCAGCCAGTCAAAACCGGTTTGAGCCGGTCTGGCCTGGTTTGATCTGGTCAAAACCCGTATGAGACCGGTTTGAGCCGGTGAAACCGTTTGAGATGTTCTGGTCCGTTTGAGCCGGTTTGAGCCATTCTGGTCTGGTGTGAGCCGGTTTGAGCTGGTCTGTTCCTGTTTGAGCCGGTCTGTTCCTGTTTGAGTCCGGTTTGAGCTGTTCAAAACCGGTTTGAGCCGGTCTAGTCCGGTTTGAGTCCGGTTTGAGCCAGTCAAAATCGATTGAGAGGGTCTGGCCTGCTTTGATCTGGTCAAAACCCGTATGAGTCCGGTTTGAGTCCGGTTTGAGCCGGTGAAACCGGTTTGAGATGTTCTGGTCCGGTTTGAGCCAGTTTGAGCCGGTCTGGTCTGGCTTGAGCCGGTTTGAGCCGGTCTGTTACTGTTTGAGCCGGTCTGTTCCTGTTTGAGTCCAGTTTGAGCCATTCAAAACCGTGTGAGCCGGTCTAGTCCGGTTTGAGTCCGGTTTCAGCCGGTCAAAACCGGTTTGAGCCTGTTTGTTCGGTTTGAGTCCTTTTTGAGCCAGTCAAAACAGGTTTGAGCCGGTCTGGTCCGGTTTGAGTCCGGTTTGAGCCGGTCAAAACCGGTTTGAGCCGGTCTGGCCTGGTTTGAGTCCGGTTTGAGCAGGTCAAAACCGTTTGAGCTGGTCTGGTCCGATAAATATGGTCAAAACCGGTTTGAGTCTGTTTGAGCCGGTCAAAACCGGTTTGAGCCGGTCTGGTCGGGTTTGAGTCCAGTTTGAGCCGGTCAAAACCGGTTTGAGCAGGTCTGGCCTGGTTTGATCTGGTCAAAACCCGTATGAGACCGGTTTGAGCCGGTGAAAACCGGTTTGAGATGTTCTGGTCCGGTTTGAGCCGGTTTGAGCCATTCTGGTCTGGTGTGAGCCGGTTTGAGCTGGTCTGTTCCTGTTTGAGCCGGTCTGTTCCTGTTTGAGTCCGGTTTGAGCCGGTCAAAACCGGTTTGAGCCGGTCTAGTCCGGTTTGAGTCCGGTTTGAGCCAGTCAAAATCGATTGAGAGGGTCTGGCCTGCTTTGATCTGGTCAAAACCCGTATGAGTACGGTTTGAGCCGGTGAAAACCGGTTTGAGCCGTGAAACCGGTTTGAGATGTTCTGGTCAGGTTTGAGGCAGTTTGAGCCGGTCTGGTCTGGCTTGAGCCGGTTTGAGCTGGTCTGTTACTGTTTGAGCCGGTCTGTTCCTGTTTGAGTCCGGTTTGAGCCGGTTTGAGTCCGGTTTGAGCCGGTCAAAACCGGTTTGAGCCGGTCTGTCCGGTTTGAGTCGGTTTGAGCCGTTTGAGCCGGTCTGGTCTGGCTTGAGCCGGTTTGAGCCGGTCTGGTCCGTTTGAGCCAGTCAAAACCGGTTTGAGCCGGTCTGGCCTGGTTTGAGTCCGTTTGAGCAGGTCAAAACCGGTTTGAGCCGTTTGAGCCGGTCTAGTCCGGTTTGAGTCCGTTTGAGCCGTCAAAACCGGTTTGAGCCGGTCTGGTCGGGTTTGAGTCCAGTTTGAGCCAGTCAAAACAGGTTTGAGCCGGTCTGGTCCGGTTTGAGCTGGTCAAAACCGTTTGAGTCCGGTTTGAGCTGGTCAAAACCGTTTGAGCCGGTCCAGTCATGTTTTAGTCCGTTTGAGCCAGTCAAAACCGGTTTGAGCCGGTCTGGTTCGGTTTGAGCCGGTCTGGTCCGTTTGAGTCCGGTTTGAGCGGTTTGAGCTGGTGAAAACCGGTTTGAGTCCGTTTGAGCCGGTTTGAGCCGGTTTGAGTCCTTTTGAGCCAGTCAAAATCGGTTTGAGCCGGTCTGGCCTGGTTTGATCTGGTCAAAACCCGTATGAGACCGGTTTGAGCCGGTGAAAACCGGTTTGAGATGTTCTGGTCCGGTTTGAGTCCGTTTGAGCCGTCTGGTCTGGTGTGAGCCGGTTTGAGCTGGTCTGTTCCTGTTTGAGCCTGTCTGTTCCTGTTTGAGTCCGTTTGAGCTGTCAAAACCGGTTTGAGCCGGTCTAGTCCGGTTTGAGTCCGGTTTGAGCCAGTCAAAACCGTTTGAGCCGGTTTGAGCCGGTCTGGCCTGGTTTGATCTGGTCAAAACCCGTATGAGTACGGTTTGAGCCGGTGAAAGCCGGTTTGAGATGTTCTGGTCAGGTTTGAGGCAGTTTGAGCCGGTCTGGTCTGGCTTGAGCCGGTTTGAGCCGGTCTGTTACTGTTTGAGCCGGTCTGTTCCTGTTTGAGTCCGGTTTGAGTCCTTTTGAGCCAGTCAAAACAGGTTTGAGCCGGTCTGGTCCGTTTGAGTCCGGTTTGAGCTTCAAAACCGGTTTGAGCCGGTCTGGTCTGTTTGAGTCCGGTTTGAGCAGGTCAAAACCGTTTGAGCTGGTCTGGTCCGGATAAATATGGTCAAAACCGGTTTGAGTCTGTTTGAGCCGGTCAAAACCGTTTGAGCCGGTCTGGTCGGGTTTGAGTCCAGTTTGAGCCGGTCAAAATTGGTTTGAGCCGGTCTGGCCTGGTTTGATTTGGTCAAAACCCGTATGAGACCGGTTTGAGCTGGTGAAAACCGGTTTGAGCAGGTCTGGCCTGGTTTGATCCGGTTTGAGCCGGTCTAGTCCGTTTGAGCCGTCTGGTCTGGTTTGAGCCGGTTTGAGCTGGTCTGTTCCTGTTTGAGCCGTCTGTTCCTGTTTGAGTCCGTTTGAGCTGGTCAAAACCGGTTTGAGCTGGTCTAGTCCGGTTTGAGTCCGTTTGAGCCAGTCAAAATCGATTGAGCCGGTCTGGCCTGGTTTGATCTGGTCAAAACCCGTATGAGTACGGTTTGAGCCGTGAAACCGGTTTGAGATGTTCTGGTCCGGTTTGAGCCGGTTTGAGCGGTCTGGTCTGGTGTGAGCCGGTTTGAGCTGGTCTGTTACTGTTTGAGCCTGTCTGTTCCTGTTTGAGTCCGGTTTGAGCTGGTCAAAACCGTTTGAGCCGGTCTAGTCCGGTTTGAGTCCGGTTTGAGTCCAGTTTGAGCTTCAAAACCGGTTTGAGCCGGTTTGAGCCTGTTTGTTCCGGTTTGAGTCCTTTTGAGCCAGTCAAAACAGGTTTGAGCCGGTCTGGTCCGGTTTGAGTCCGGTTTGAGCCGGTCAAAACCGTTTTGAGCTGATCTGGTCCGGATAAATATGGTCAAAACCGTTTGAGTCTGTTTGAGCCGGTCAAAACCGGTTTGAGCCGGTCTGGTCGGGTTTGAGTCCAGTTTGAGCCGGTCAAAATTGGTTTGAGCCGGTCTGGCCTGGTTTGATTTGGTCAAACCCGCTTGAGTCCGGTTTGAGCTGGTCAAAACCGGTTTGAGCCGGTCTGGCCTGGATTGATCCGGTTTGAGCCGGTTTGAGCCGGTCCAGTCATGTTTTAGTCCGGTTTGAGCCAGTCAAAACCGGTTTCAGCCGGTCTGGTTCGGTTTGAGCCGGTCTGGTCCGTTTGAGCCTGTCAAAACCGATTGAAACCGGTCTGGGCCGGTTTGAGTCCGGTTTCAGCCAGTCAAAACCGGTTTGAGCCGGTCTGGCCTGGTTTGATCTGGTCAAAACCCGTATGAGACGGTTTGAGCGGTGAAAACCGGTTTGAGATGTTCTGGTCCGTTTGAGCCGGTTTGAGCCGTTCTGGTCTGGTGTGAGCCGGTTTGAGCTGGTCTGTTCCTGTTTGAGCCGTCTGTTCCTGTTTGAGTCCGTTTGAGCTTCAAAACCGGTTTGAGCCGGTCTAGTCCGGTTTGAGTCCGTTTGAGCCAGTCAAAATCGATTGAGAGGGTCTGGCCTGGTTTGATCTGGTCAAAACCCGTATGAGTACGGTTTGAGCCGGTGAAAGCCGGTTTGAGATGTTCTGGTCCGGTTTGAGCAGGTCAAAACCGGTTTGAGCAGTTTGAGCCGGTCTAGTCCGGTTTGAGTCCGTTTCAGCCGGTCAAAACCGGTTTGAGCCTGTTTGTTCCGGTTTGAGTCCTTTTGAGCCAGTCAAAACAGGTTTGAGCCGGTCTGGTCCGGTTTGAGTCCGTTTGAGCCGGTCAAAACCGGTTTGAGCCGGTCTGGCCTGGTTTGAGTCCGGTTTGAGCAGGTCAAACCGTTTTGAGCTGGTCTGGTCCGGATAAATATGGTCAAAACCGTTTGAGTCTGTTTGAGCCGGTCAAAACCGGTTTGAGCCGGTCTGGTCGGGTTTGAGTCCAGTTTGAGCCGGTCAAAATTGGTTTGAGCCGGTCTGGCCTGGTTTGATTTGGTCAAACCCGCTTGAGTCCGGTTTGAGCTGGTCAAAACCGTTTGAGCCGGTCTGGCCTGGATTGATCCGGTTTGAGCCGGTCCAGTCATGTTTTAGTCCGGTTTGAGCCAGTCAAAACCGGTTTCAGCCGGTCTGGTTCGGTTTGAGCCGGTCTGTCCGGTTTGAGCCTGTCAAAACCGATTGAAACCGGTCTGGGCCGGTTTGAGTCCGGTTTCAGCCAGTCAAAACCGGTTTGAGCCGGTCTGGCCTGGTTTGATCTGGTCAAAACCCGTATGAGACCGGTTTGAGCCGGTGAAAACCGGTTTGAGATGTTCTGGTCCGGTTTGAGCCGTTTGAGCCGGTCTGGTCTGGTGTGAGCCGGTTTGAGCTGGTCTGTTCCTGTTTGAGCTGTCTGTTCCTGTTTGAGTCCGGTTTGAGCTGCTCAAAACCGGTTTGAGCCGGTCTAGTCCGGTTTGAGTCCGTTTGAGCCAGTCAAAACCGGTTTGAGCCAGTCAAAATCGATTGAGACGGTCTGGCCTGCTTTGATCTGGTCAAAACCGGTTTGAGATGTTCTGGTCGGTTTGAGCGGTTTGAGCCGGTGAAAGCCGGTTTGAGATGTTCTGGTCAGGTTTGAGGCAGTTTGAGCCGGTCTGGTCTGGCTTGAGCCGGTTTGAGCCGGTCTGTTACTGTTTGAGCCGGTCTGTTCCTGTTTGAGTCCAGTTTGAGCCATTCAAAACCGTGTGAGCCGGTCTAGTCCGGTTTGAGTCCGGTTTCAGCCGGTCAAAACCGGTTTGAGCCTGTTTGTTCCGGTTTGAGTCCTTTTGAGCCAGTCAAAACAGGTTTGAGCCGGTCTGGTCCGTTTGAGTCCGGTTTGAGCCGGTCAAAACCGGTTTGAGCCGGTCTGGCCTGGTTTGAGTCCGGTTTGAGCAGGTCAAAACCGTTTGAGCCGGTCTGGCCTGGTTTGATCTGGTCAAAACCGTTTGAGTCGGTTTGAGCCGTTTGAGCCGGTCAAAACCGGTTTGAGCCGGTCTGTCCGGTTTGAGTCCAGTTTGAGCCGGTCAAAATTGGTTTGAGCCGGTCTGGCCTGGTTTGATTTGGTCAAAACCGTTTGAGTCCGGTTTGAGCTGGTCAAAACCGGTTTGAGTCCGGTTTGAGCGGTCTGGCCTGGATTGATCCGGTTTGAGCCGGTCTGGTCTGGTTTGAGTCCGGTTTGAGCCAGTCAAAACCGGTTTCAGCCGGTCTGGTTCGGTTTGAGCCGTCTGTTCCTGTTTGAGCCTGTCAAAACCGATTGAAACCGGTCTGGGCCGGTTTGAGTCCGGTTTCAGCCGGTCAAAACCGTTTGAGCCGGTCTGGCCTGGTTTGATCTGGTCAAAACCCGTATGAGACGGTTTGAGCCGGTGAAACCGGTTTGAGATGTTCTGGTCCGGTTTGAGCCGTCTGGTCTGGTGTGAGCCGGTTTGAGCTGGTCTGTTCCTGTTTGAGCTGTCTGTTCCTGTTTGAGTCCGTTTGAGCTGTCAAAACCGGTTTGAGCCGGTCTAGTCCGGTTTGAGTCCGGTTTGAGCCAGTCAAAATCGATTGAGACGGTCTGGCCTGGTTTGATCTGGTCAAAACCCGTATGAGTACGGTTTGAGCCGGTGAAAGCCGGTTTGAGATGTTCTGGTCAGGTTTGAGGCAGTTTGAGCCGGTCTGGTCTGGCTTGAGCCGGTTTGAGCCGGTCTGGTCTGTTTGAGCCGGTTTGAGTCCAGTTTGAGCCATTCAAAACCGGTGTGAGCCGGTCTAGTCCGGTTTGAGCAGTCAAAACCGGTTTCAGCCGGTCAAAACCGGTTTGAGCCTGTTTGTTCCGGTTTGAGTCCTTTTTGAGCCAGTCAAAACAGGTTTGAGCCGGTCTGGTCCGGTTTGAGTCCGGTTTGAGCCGGTCAAAACCGGTTTGAGCCTGTCTGGCCTGGTTTGAGTCCGGTTTGAGCCGGTCTGGTCTGGTTTGAGCCGGTTTGAGCTGGTCTGGTCCGGATAAATATGGTCAAAACCGTTTGAGTCTGTTTGAGCCGGTCAAAACCGGTTTGAGCCGGTCTGGTCGGGTTTGAGTCCAGTTTGAGCCAGTCAAAACCGGTTTGAGCAGGTCTGGCCTGGTTTGATCTGGTCAAAACCCGTATGAGTCCGGTTTGAGCCGGTGAAAACCGGTTTGAGATGTTCTGGTCCGGTTTGAGCCGTTTGAGCCGGTCTGGTCTGGTTGAGCCGGTTTGAGCTGGTCTGTTACTGTTTGAGCCGGTCTGGTCCGGTTTGAGTCCAGTTTGAGCCATTCAAAACCGGTTTGAGCCGGTCTGGTCGGGTTTGAGTCCAGTTTGAGCCGGTCAAAATTGGTTTGAGCCGGTCTGGCCTGGTTTGATTTGGTCAAAACCGTTTGAGTCCGGTTTGAGCTGGTCAAAACCGGTTTGAGCCGGTCTGGCCTGGTTTGAGTCCGGTTTGAGCCGGTTTGAGCCGTCAAAACCGGTTTGAGTCCGTTTGAGCCAGTCAAAACCGGTTTCAGCCGGTCTGGTTCGGTTTGAGCCGGTTTGAGTCCAGTTTGAGCCTGTCAAAACCGGTTTGAGCCGTCAAAACCGGTTTGAGCCGGTCTAGTCCGGTTTGAGTCCGGTTTCAGCCAGTCAAAACCGGTTTGAGCAGGTCTGGCCTGGTTTGATCTGGTCAAAACCCGTATGAGACCGGTTTGAGCCGGTGAAAACCGGTTTGAGATGTTCTGGTCCGGTTTGAGCCGTTTGAGCCGGTCTGGTCTGGTGTGAGCCGGTTTGAGCTGGTCTGTTCCTGTTTGAGCCGGTCTGTTCCTGTTTGAGTCCGGTTTGAGCCGTTCAAAACCGGTTTGAGCAGTTTGAGCCGGTCTAGTCCGGTTTGAGTCCGGTTTGAGCCAGTCAAAATCGATTGAGAGGGTCTGGCCTGCTTTGATCTGGTCAAAACCCGTATGAGTACGGTTTGAGCCGGTGAAAGCCGGTTTGAGATGTTCTGGTCAGGTTTGAGGCAGTTTGAGCCGGTCTGGTCTGGCTTGAGCCGGTTTGAGCCGGTCTGTTACTGTTTGAGCCGGTCTGTTCCTGTTTGAGTCCAGTTTGAGCCATTCAAAACCGGTGTGAGCCGGTTTAGTCGGTTTGAGTCAGGTTTCAGCCGGTCAAAACCGGTTTGAGCCTGTTTGTTCCGGTTTGAGTCCTTTTTGAGCCAGTCAAAACAGGTTTGAGCCGGTCTGGTCCGGTTTGAGTCCGGTTTGAGCCGGTCAAAACCGGTTTGAGCCGGTCTGGCCTGGTTTGAGTCCGGTTTGAGCAGGTCAAACCGTTTGAGCTGGTCTGGTCCGGATAAATATGGTCAAAACCGGTTTGAGTCTGTTTGAGCCGGTCAAAACCGGTTTGAGCCGGTCTGGTCGGGTTTGAGTCCAGTTTGAGCCGGTCAAAATTGGTTTGAGCCGGTCTGGCCTGGTTTGATTTGGTCAAACCCGTTTGAGTCCGGTTTGAGCTGGTCAAAACCGGTTTGAGCCGGTCTGGCCTGGATTGATCCGGTTTGAGCCGGTCCAGTCATGTTTTAGTCCGGTTTGAGCCAGTCAAAACCGGTTTCAGCCGGTCTGGTTCGGTTTGAGCCGGTCTTGTCCGGTTTGAGCCTGTCAAAACCGATTGAAACCGGTCTGGGCCGGTTTGAGTCCGGTTTCAGCCAGTCAAAACCGGTTTGAGCCGGTCTGGCCTGGTTTGATCTGGTCAAAACCCGTATGAGACCGGTTTGAGCCGGTGAAAACCGGTTTGAGATGTTCTGGTCCGGTTTGAGCCGGTTTGAGCCGTCTGGTCTGGTGTGAGCCGGTTTGAGCTGGTCTGTTCCTGTTTGAGCCGGTCTGTTCCTGTTTGAGTCCGGTTTGAGCCGTTCAAAACCGGTTTGAGCCGGTCTAGTCCGTTTGAGTCCGGTTTGAGCCAGTCAAAATCGATTGAGAGGGTCTGGCCTGGTTTGATTTGGTCAAAACCCGTATGAGTACGGTTTGAGGCGGTGAAAGCCGGTTTGAGATGTTCTGGTCAGGTTTGAGGCAGTTTGAGCCGGTCTGGTCTGGCTTGAGCCGGTTTGAGCCGGTCTGGTCCGGTTTGAGCGGTCTGTTCCTGTTTGAGTCCAGTTTGAGCTATTCAAAACCGGTGTGAGCCGGTCTAGTCCGGTTTGAGTCCGTTTCAGCCGGTCAAAACCGGTTTGAGCCTGTTTGTTCCGGTTTGAGTCCTTGAGCCAGTCAAAACAGGTTTGAGCCGGTCTGGTCCGGTTTGAGTCCGTTTGAGCCGGTCAAAACCGGTTTGAGCCGGTCTGGCCTGGTTTGAGTCCGGTTTGAGCAGGTCAAAACCGTTTGAGCTGGTCTGGTCCGGATAAATATGGTCAAAACCGGTTTGAGTCTGTTTGAGCCGGTCAAAACCGGTTTGAGCCGGTCTGGTCGGGTTTGAGTCCAGTTTGAGCCGGTCAAAACCGGTTTGAGCAGGTCTGGCCTGGTTTGATCTGGTCAAAACCCGTATGAGACCGGTTTGAGCCGGTGAAAACCGGTTTGAGCCGTTCTGGTCTGGTTTGAGCCGGTGAAAGCCGGTTTGAGATGTTCTGGTCGGTTTGAGCCGTTTGAGCTGGTCTGTTCTGTTTGAGCCGGTCTGTTCCTGTTTGAGTCCGTTTGAGCTGGTCAAAACCGTTTTGAGCTGGTCTAGTCCGGTTTGAGTCCGTTTGAGCCAGTCAAAATCGATTGAGAGGGTCTGGCCTGGTTTGATCTGGTCAAAACCCGTATGAGTACGGTTTGAGCCGGTGAAAGCGGGTTTGAGATGTTCTGGTCAGGTTTGAGGCAGTTTGAGCCGGTCTGGTCTGGCTTGAGCCGGTTTGAGCTGGTCTGTTACTGTTTGAGCCGGTCTGTTCCTGTTTGAGTCCAGTTTGAGCCATTCAAAACCGTGTGAGCCGGTCTAGTCCGGTTTGAGTCCGGTTTCAGCCGGTCAAAACCGGTTTGAGCCTGTTTGTTCCGGTTTGAGTCCTTTTTGAGCCAGTCAAAACAGGTTTGAGCCGGTCTGGTCCGGTTTGAGTCCAGTTTGAGCCGGTCAAAACCGGTTTGAGCCGGTCTGGCCTGGTTTGAGTCCGGTTTGAGCAGGTCAAACCGTTTTGAGCTGGTCAAAACCGTTTGAGCTGATCTGGTCCGAAAATACGGTCAAAACCAGTTTGAGTCTGTTTGAGCCGGTCAAAACCGGTTTGAGCCGGTCTGGTCGGGTTTGAGTCCAGTTTGAGCCGGTCAAAATTGGTTTGAGCCGGTCTGGCCTGGTTTGATTTGGTCAAAACCGTTTGAGTCCGGTTTGAGCTGGTCAAAACCGGTTTGAGCCGGTCTGGCCTGGATTGATCCGGTTTGAGCCGGTCCAGTCATGTTTTAGTCCGGTTTGAGCCAGTCAAAACCGGTTTCAGCCGGTCTGGTTCGGTTTGAGCCGGTCTAGTCCGGTTTGAGCCTGTCAAAACCGATTGAAACCGGTCTGGGCCGGTTTGAGTCCGTTTCAGCCAGTCAAAACCGGTTTGAGCCGGTCTGGCCTGGTTTGATCTGGTCAAAACCCGTATGAGACCGGTTTGAGCCGGTGAAAACCGGTTTGAGATGTTCTGGTCCGTTTGAGCCGGTTTGAGCCGGTCTGGCCTGGTTTGAGTCGGTTTGAGCTGGTCTGTTCCTGTTTGAGCTGTCTGTTCCTGTTTGAGTCCGGTTTGAGCCGGTCAAAACCGTTTGAGCCGGTCTAGTCCGGTTTGAGTCCGGTTTGAGCCAGTCAAAATCGATTGAGACGGTCTGGCCTGCTTTGATCTGGTCAAAACCCGTATGAGTACGGTTTGAGGCGGTGAAAGCCGGTTTGAGATGTTCTGGTCCGGTTTGAGCCTGTTTGTTCCGGTTTGAGTCCTTTTGAGCCAGTCAAAACAGGTTTGAGCCGGTCTGGTCCGGTTTGAGTCCGGTTTGAGCCGTTCAAAACCGGTTTGAGCCGGTCTGGCCTGGTTTGAGTCCGGTTTGAGCAGGTCAAAACCGGTTTGAGCGGTCTGGTCTGGTTTGAGCCGGTCAAAATTGGTTTGAGCCGGTCAAAACCGGTTTGAGTCTGTTTGAGCCGGTCAAAACCGGTTTGAGCCGGGCTGGTCGGGTTTGAGTCCGGTTTCAGCCGGTCAAAACCGGTTTGAGCCGGTCTGGCCTGGTTTGAGTCCGGTTTGAGCAGGTCAAAACCGGTTTGAGCCGGTTTGAGCTGGTCAAAACCGTTTTGAGCTGATCTGGTCCGAAAATACGGTCAAAACCAGTTTGAGTCTGTTTGAGCCGGTCAAAACCGGTTTGAGCCGGTCTGGTCCGGTTTGAGCCAGTCAAAACAGGTTTGAGCCGGTCAAAATTGGTTTGAGCCGGTCTGGCCTGGTTTGATTTGGTCAAAACCGTTTGAGTCCGGTTTGAGCTGGTCAAAACCGGTTTGAGCCGGTCTGGTCTGTTTGAGTCCGTTTGAGCCGGTCCAGTCATGTTTTAGTCCGGTTTGAGCCAGTCAAAACCGGTTTCAGCCGGTCTGGTTCGTTTGAGCCGGTCTGGTCCGGTTTGAGCCTGTCAAAACCGATTGAAACCGGTCTGGGCCGGTTTGAGTCCAGTTTCAGCCAGTCAAAACCGGTTTGAGCCGGTCTGGCCTGGTTTGATCTGGTCAAAACCCGTATGAGACCGGTTTGAGCCGTGAAACCGGTTTGAGATGTTCTGGTCGGTTTGAGCGGTTTGAGCCGTTCTGGTCTGGTGTGAGCCGGTTTGAGCTGGTCTGGTCCGGTTTGAGCCTGTTTGTTCCGGTTTGAGTCTGGTTTGAGCCGTCAAAACCGGTTTGAGCCGGTCTGTCCGGTTTGAGTCCGGTTTGAGCCAGTCAAAATCGATTGAGAGGGTCTGGCCTGGTTTGATCTGGTCAAAACCCGTATGAGTACGGTTTGAGCCGGTGAAAACCGGTTTGAGTTGTTCTGGTCAGGTTTGAGGCAGTTTGAGCCGGTCTGGTCTGGCTTGAGCCGGTTTGAGCCGGTCTGTTACTGTTTGAGCCGGTCTGTTCCTGTTTGAGTCCAGTTTGAGCCATTCAAAACCGGTGTGAGGCGGTCTAGTCGGTTTGAGTCCGGTTTCAGCCGGTCAAAACCGGTTTGAGCCTGTTTGTTCCGGTTTGAGTCCTTTTTGAGCCAGTCAAAACAGGTTTGAGCCGGTCTGGTCCTGTTTGAGTCCGGTTTGAGCTGGTCAAAACCGGTTTGAGCCGGTCTGGCCTGGTTTGAGTCCGGTTTGAGCAGGTCAAAACCGTTTTGAGCTGATCTGGTCCGAAAATACGGTCAAAACCAGTTTGAGTCTGTTTGAGCCGTCAAAACCGGTTTGAGCCGGTCTGGTCGGGTTTGAGTCCAGTTTGAGCCGGTCAAAATTGGTTTGAGCCGGTCTGGCCTGGTTTGATTTGGTCAAAACCCGTTTGAGTCCGGTTTGAGCTGGTCAAAACCGGTTTGAGCCGGTCTGGCCTGGATTGATCCGGTTTGAGCCGGTCCAGTCATGTTTTAGTCCGGTTTGAGCCAGTCAAAACCGGTTTCAGCCGGTCTGGTTCGGTTTGAGCCGGTCTGGTCCGGTTTGAGCCTGTCAAAACCGATTGAAACCGGTCTGGGCCGGTTTGAGTCCGGTTTCAGCCAGTCAAAACCGGTTTGAGCCGGTCTGGCCTGGTTTGATCTGGTCAAAACCCGTATGAGACCGGTTTGAGCCGGTGAAACCGGTTTGAGATGTTCTGGTCCGGTTTGAGCCGGTTTGAGCCGTCTGGCCTGGTTTGAGTCGGTTTGAGCTGGTCTGTTCCGGTTTGAGCCGTTCTGGTGCTGTTTGATCCGGTTTGAGCCATTCAAAACCGGTTTGAGCCGGTCTAGTCCGGTTTGAGTCCGGTTTCAGCTGGTCAAAATCGGTTTGAGAGAGTCTGGCCTGGTTTGATCTGGTCAAAACCCGTATGAGTACGGTTTGAGCCGTGAAACCGGTTTGAGATGTTCTGGTCCGGTTTGAGGCAGTTTGAGCCGGTCTGGTCTGGCTTGAGCCGGTTTGAGCTGGTCTGTTACTGTTTGAGCCGGTCTGTTCCTGTTTGAGTCCAGTTTGAGCCATTCAAAACCGGTTTGAGCCGGGCTGGTCGGGTTTGAGTCCAGTTTGAGCCGGTCAAAATTGGTTTGAGCCAGTCTGGCCTGGTTTGATTTGGTCAAAACCCGTTTGAGTCCGGTTTGAGCTGGTCAAACCGGTTTGAGCCGGTCTGGCCTGGATTGATCCGGTTTGAGCCGGTCCGGTCATGTTTTAGTCCGGTTTGAGCTAGTCAAAACCGGTTTCAGCCGGTCTGGTTCGGTTTGAGCCGGTCTGGTCCGGTATGAGCCTGTCAAAACCGGTTTGAGCCGTGAAACCGGTTTGAGCCGGTTTGAGCCGGTCTGGTCCGGTTTCATCCAGTCAAAACTGGTTTGAGCCGGTCTGGCCTGGTTTGATCTGGTCAAAACCCCTATGAGACCGGTTTGAGCCGGTGAAACCGGTTTGAGATGTTCTGGTCCGGTTTGAGCCGGTTTGAGCCGCTCTGGTCTGGTGTGAGCCGGTTTGAGCTGGTCTGTTCCTGCTTGAGCCTGTCTGTTCCTGTTTGAGTCCGGTTTGAGCCGTTCAAAATCGGTTTGAGCCGGTCTAGTCGGGTTTGAGTCCGGTTTCAGCCGGTCAAACCGGTTTGAGTCGGTTTGAGCCGGTCAAAAGCGGATTGAGCCGGTCTGGTCGGGTTTGAATCGGTTTGAGCAGGTCTGGTCTGGTTTGAGCCGGTGAAAACTGGTTTCAGCCGGTCTGTTTCTGTTTGAGCCGGTCTGTTCCTGTTTGAGTCGGTTTGAGCCGGTGAAACCGGTTTGAGCAGGTCTGGTCTGGTTTGAGTCCGGTTTCAGCTGTTCTGGTTCGTTTCGAACAGGTCTGGTCCGATTTGAGCCTGTCAAAACCGGTTAGAACCGGTCTGGGCCGTTTTGAGTCCGGTTTGAATCGGTCCAAACCGGTTTGAGCCGGTCTGGCCTGGTTTGATCCGGTCAAAACCCGTATGAGTTGGATTGAGCCGGTGAAAACCGGTTTGAGATGTTCTGGTCCGGTTTGAGCCGGTTTGCGCCGGTCTGGTGTGGCTTGAGCCGGTTTTAGCCGGTCTCTTCCTGTTTGAGTCCGGTTTGAGCCAGTTCAAACCGGTTTTAGCCGTTCTGGTACGGTTTGAGTCCGGTTTGAGCCGTTCAAAACCTGGTAGACCCGGTCTGGTCCCTAATGAGACGGTTAAAACCGGTTTGAGCCGGTCAAAACCGTTTGAGCCGGTTTGAGCCGTTCTGGTGCTGTTTGATCCGGTTGGAGCCGGTCAAAACATTTTTGAGTTCGTTTTGAGGCGGTCTGGTCTGTTCCAGTTTGAGCCGGTCAAAAGCGGTTTGAGCCAGTGTGGTCCGGTTTGAGTCGGGTTTGAGCCAGTCAAAACAGGTTTGAGCCGGTCTGGTACGGTTTGAGTCCGTTTCAGCTGGTCAAAATCGGTTTGAGAGAGTCTGGCCTGGTTTGATCTGGTCAAAACCCGTTTGAGTCCGGTTTGAGCCGGTCAAAACCGGTTTGAGTCGGTCCGGATCAGTTTGAACCGTTCAAAACCTGTTTGAGCCGGTCTGGTCAGGTTTGAGATGGTTTGAGCCGGTCTGGTCTGGTTAGAGATGTTCTGGTCGGGTTTCAGCCGGTCAAAACCGGTTTGAGCCCATCTCGTCCGGTTTGAGCTGGTCAAAACCGGTTTGAGCTGGTCTGCTGCGGATTGATCCCGTTTGAGCTGGTCTGGTCCGGTTTGATTAGATTTGAGCGGGTCAAAACCGATTTGAGCATATCCTGTCGCGTTTGAGACCCGTTTGAGCAGGTCAAAACCGTTGAGAGCTGGTCTGGTCCGGTTTCATCCAGTCAAAACTGGTTTGAGACGGCTTGAGCTAGTCAAAACCGGTTTGAGCCGGTCTGGTCGGGTTTGAGTCCAGTTTGAGCTGGTCTGGTCCGGTTTGAGCCATTCAAAACCGGTTTGAGCCGGTCCGATCCGGTTTTAGTCCGTTTGAGCCTGTCAAACCGGTTTCAGCCGGTCTGGTTCGGTTTGAGCCGGTCTGGTCCGTTTGAGCCTGTCTGAACCGGTTGGAACCGGTCTGGGCCGGTTTGAGTCCGGTTTGAGCCAGTCAAAACCGGTTTGAGCCGGTCTGGTCTTGTTTGATCTGGTCAAAACCCGTATGAGACCGGTTTGAGCCGGTGAAACCGGTTTGAGATGTTCTGGTCCGTTTGAGTCCGGTTTGAGCCGGTCTGGTCCGGTTTGAGTCGGTTTGAGCTGGTCTGTTCCTGTTTGAGCCGGTCTGTTCCTGTTTGAGTCCGGTTTGAGCCGTTCAAAACCGGTTTGAGCCGGTCTAGTCCGGTTTGAGTCCGGTTTCAGCCAGTCAAAACCGGTTTGAGCCAGTCAAAATCGATTGAGAGGGTCTGGCCTGCTTTGATCTGGTCAAAACCCGTATGAGTACGGTTTGAGGCGGTGAAAGCCGGTTTGAGATGTTCTGGTCAGGTTTGAGGCAGTTTGAGCCGGTCTGGTCTGGCTTGAGCCGGTTTGAGCCGGTCTGTTACTGTTTGAGCCGGTCTGTTCCTGTTTGAGTCCAGTTTGAGCCATTCAAAACCGGTTTGAGCCGGGCTGGTCGGGTTTGAGTCCAGTTTGAGCCGGTCAAAATTGGTTTGAGCCGGTCTGGCCTGGTTTGATTTGGTCAAAACCCGTTTGAGTCCGGTTTGAGCTGGTCAAAACCGGTTTGAGCCGGTCTGGTCCGGTTTGAGTCCAGTTTGAGCCGGTCCAGTCATGTTTTAGTCCGGTTTGAGCCAGTCAAAACCGGTTTCAGCTGGTCTGGTTCGGTTTGAGCTGGTCTGGTCCGGTTTGAGCCTGTCAAAACCGATTGAAACCGGTCTGGGCCGGTTTGAGTCCGGTTTCAGCCAGTCAAAACTGGTTTGAGCCGGTCTGGCCTGGTTTGATCTGGTCAAAACCCGTATGAGACCGGTTTGAGCCGGTGAAAACCGGTTTGAGATGTTCTGGTCCGGTTTGAGCCGGTTTGAGCCGTTCTGGTCTGGTGTGAGCCGGTTTGAGCTGGTCTGTTCCTGTTTGAGCCGGTCTGTTCCTGTTTGAGTCCGGTTTGAGCCGTTCAAAACCGGTTTGAGCCGGTCTAGTCCGGTTTGAGTCCGGTTTCAGCTGGTCAAAACCGGTTTGAGCCTGTTTGTTCCGGTTTGAGTCCTTTTTGAGCCAGTCAAAACAGGTTTGAGCCGGTCTGGTCCGGTTTGAGTCCGGTTTGAGCCGGTCAAAACCGGTTTGAGCCGGTCTGGCCTGGTTTGAGTCCGGTTTGAGCAGGTCCAAACCGTTTTGAGCTGGTCTGGTCCGGATAAATATGGTCAAAACCAGTTTGAGTCTGTTTGAGCCGGTCAAAACCGGTTTGAGCCGGTCTGGTCGGGTTTGAGTCCAGTTTGAGCCAGTCAAAACCGGTTTGAGCAGGTCTGGCCTGGTTTGATCTGGTCAAAACCCGTATGAGACCGGTTTGAGCTGGTGAAAACCGGTTTGAGATGTTCTGGTCCGGTTTGAGCCGGTTTGAGCCATTCTGGTCTGGTGTGAGACGGTTTGAGCTGGTCTGTTCCTGTTTGAGCCGGTCTGTTCCTGTTTGAGTCCGGTTTGAGCTGTTCAAAACCGGTTTGAGCCGGTCTAGTCCGGTTTGAGTCCGGTTTGAGCCAGTCAAAATCGATTGGAGAGGGTCTGGCCTGCTTTGATCTGGTCAAAACCCGTATGAGTACGGTTTGAGGCGGTGAAAGCCGGTTTGAGATGTTCTGGTCAGGTTTGAGGCAGTTTGAGCCGGTCTGGCCTGGTTTGAGTCTGGTTTGAGCCGGTCTGTTCCTGTTTGAGCCTGTCTGTTCCTGTTTGAGTCCGGTTTGAGCCATTCAAAACCGGTGTGAGCCGGTCTAGTCCGGTTTGAGTCCGGTTTCAGCCGGTCAAAACCGGTTTGAGCCTGTTTGTTCCGGTTTGAGTCCTTTTTGAGCCAGTCAAAACAGGTTTGAGCCGGTCTGGTCCGGTTTGAGTCCGGTTTGAGCTGGTCAAAACCGGTTTGAGCCGGTCTGGCCTGGTTTGAGTCCGGTTTGAGCAGGTCCAAACCGTTTTGAGCTGGTCTGGTCCGGATAAATATGGTCAAAACCGGTTTGAGTCTGTTTGAGCCGGTCAAAACCGGTTTGAGCCGGGCTGGTCGGGTTTGAGTCCAGTTTGAGCCGGTCAAAATTGGTTTGAGCCGGTCTGGCCTGGTTTGATTTGGTCAAAACCCGTATGAGACCGGTTTGAGCTGGTGAAAACCGGTTTGAGATGTTCTGGTCCGGTTTGAGCCAGTTTGAGCCGTTCTGGTCTGGTGTGAGTCGGTTTGAGCTGGTCTGTTCCTGTTTGAGCTGTCTGTTCCTGTTTGAGTCCGGTTTGAGCCGTTCAAAACCGGTTTGAGCCGGTCTAGTCCGGTTTGAGTCCGGTTTGAGCCAGTCAAAATCGATTGGAGACGGTCTGGCCTGCTTTGATCTGGTCAAAACCCGTATGAGTACGGTTTGAGGCGGTGAAAGCCGGTTTGAGATGTTCTGGTCAGGTTTGAGGCAGTTTGAGCCGGTCTGGTCTGGCTTGAGCCGGTTTGAGCCGGTCTGTTACTGTTTGAGCCGGTCTGTTCCTGTTTGAGTCCAGTTTGAGCCATTCAAAACCG